>APFE030105962.1:28885-95994 GCA_000404065.3 Pinus taeda | reverse complement strand
AAACTGTGGTATAGACATGGGAAGTTTTGTTTGGACCAATCGGTCTGGAAAAGGTGGTGGATGCAATGGTTGCATTTGTTTGTGTTTGATGTCATCATTTGGTTTCCTTTGAATGGGAGTTTCATTTTCATTTTCCTTGTTTTCTCCTTGTTTTTCGACTACTGGAGATTCTTTGTGAAGTACCTTACCCGACCTCAAATTGATATTTTGCAAGGGTAATGTGGGATATGAGGGTCCCTCACCTACATTGTAATTTGGTCTCTCTGCTCTATTATTTGGATTTGGTACAGGTTGATCAGGAATTTGAGTAGGTCTAGGAGGTTGTGGGTTAGATGGGAGCTGTAATTGTGGTGGATTTATTGGTGGAGGAGCAGGCAATGCTTGTTGAGTGGGTTGGGGTTGATGTGGGTAAACAACTTGCTGCTGAGGATATTGCTGATATGATTGAGGATATGGTGAATATGGTTGATGTATTGTTGATATGGCTGCGAATATGGTTGGTATGGTTGAGGGTATGGTTGATATTGTTGAGAGTATTGCTGAGATAGTCTCCATTGTTGTTGTGGGTAACTTTGGTGCTGCCATGGCATGGGTACATTCCATGAATTCTGAGCATACATTTTATCATGTGAAGGAAATTGTAAATTTTGGTTTGGGAACATACCTTGAGGTGGAGGTCTTGGCTGCCATGGTCTCTTTGCGCCCATAAAATACACATTCTCCATATCTGTATTGGCTGCCACATTACAATTTTGCAAAACCTTAACTTTAGAGAAATGAAATATATCATGATTTTCAATACAAAAGGCACAAACTTGAATATTTTCTAATGGGCAATCTTTTAAGGCATGCTTCTTCCGGCATTTTGGACAAAAGATAGCCATCATTTGATCTTCCTCCTCTTGTATTTTCTTAGCTTTAAGAGTGTCAATTTGGGTCCCTAATGTACTCAACAAATCTGTTTTGAATTCCTCTAACACATTTCCTATTTCAGCTCGTGTGACACTAGCTGAAGCAGATTTTGTGGCTTTGGATGATATGGTTCGCTTTCCAATTTTGGCTTTGCTCCTAGAATACTTTTCACATAGATCAGCAATTTCTTCGAAAGGTAAGGTGGAAATATCACCTTTTCCCATCAAATTAAGATCATCTAAGTATTCCTCTCGAATGCCCTTCAAAAATATTTTTCTAATGAGATCAAGAGTCATGGATCAATGTTTTGATTTTTGTAAATTGTAAGCAAATCGTTCCAAGTACTCTTCTAGACTTTCATCCTCTTGTTGATTCATCCTAAAGATATCATCTTTAGAATCCTTTGATCTACAATAAGGTTGATATTTCCTTAGAAATATTCTTTGCATGCCATCCCAATCAGTTATTGCATGCTCACCAAGTCCCAACCATCTTAGTGCTGATGCCTTTAATGTTGTTGGGAAGAGTCTAAGCCTATGGGCATCATCTGTGTACCCATATGTTCGACATACAATGTCAAACTCAAACAAGAATGAATCTGGGTCTTCTGAAGCCATGCCATAAAATTTTGGCAACATAGAAGGAGGTATGTTTTTCATTTTTATTTCCTCATCATGATTGTCTTCTGGTTCATGGATAGGAAATTTAAAGGTTGATTCTTCCTCCTCTCCTTGATCATGTTGTTGTTCAGGAGTGGGTCTTCTTGCTAATCCTCCTCCTTCGTCAGCCATTTTTATAGATTCCTCGGGTGATTTCATTGTTTGTTCAGTATCACTCATTCCAGATATTTGTTCTAGAGATTGTTGAGTTATTTTTCTACTTTCTCTCTTTGTAGAAGATTCAGGGAGATGTTTCTTCTAAGATTCGTGTGCCAATAAGATTTGTCTCTCAATAAGTGTAAGTCTTTGGCCTAATTTGTGTTTATCCTCTAATCTTTGTATCGTGGTTTCCTCAGCTGGTGTTGTGTGTTCAGTTTTTCCCAAAGGGTCTGCTCCTGGTGATAGGTTAGTTTTCGGATGGGGGGTTTTTGTGAGTCTACCTCTATTATCTCTAGATATAGGCATAAGAAAACATGATTTCTAAAGTGAAAATCAAATCTATGTTGTGTTTTTGGTTTTTTTTGTTGATTTAAAAGATTTTTATATTTTGATTTTTCGAAATCCTCTAACTACGCCTCCACAACAACGGCACCAAAATGTAGTGGCCAATCTAGGGTGCTAGACTAGACTAGATTTATTATCGACCAGGGTAAGTAAACTTCGAGGCATGTGTCTAAAATCTATAGACATAAAGGATTCCTAACTAAGTGTTTGTTGTGATAGGCTACAGTACTTCTTTACAGAAGGTTAAGATATGTTTCCTCTCACCTTAACACTCATATCACCTAAGTTATCTAACTGTCCTAAGGATACAGCGTATGGCTAGACTGAGATTTTAATCCCCTTACAAGGATGCTATGCACAAAATCTCTGCCTAGTTAACACTGAAGCATTCATGAAAGATCAAAAGCAGACTGAATTTTAAATGCATAAAAACAGAGTCTATGGAGATGCTTTAAAATATAAAGATGGATCAAATATCTTACAAGATCTGGTTCAATGATCTAACGATAAAATCTTCAAGCTATCACCATAAATACCATCTGTGAGAATTTATAATCAAATCGACAAAGTCATAAACATGGAAATAGCATTAAACAGTATGCGTTCTATTCAAATTCAAAAGAAAATAAGGAAACGAAATTAACAATATACCAATCCACGCAGGGCCAGTCCACGTTTCAATGGTACACTGAAATGAACTCAAGCAACGAGAGTATTAACGCATAGACATTGCTGGAGTAAAACCGTAACTATATTCAAGCGCTGAAGATTGCAATCACATACAGGAGTTTGGTTCTCAAACGATACACAGAGATAATAATCGTAACTGTCTTTGAAAACAAAATAATACAGTCTTTATCTACCTCCCTATCTGAATCGAATGTACATTCATTAAGCAGATGTTTCTTCTTTTACAATGGAGTGATTTTTGGTCATTCTAATCTAAACCGATTTCCAAAAAAGACAAAACGAAACCGGTTTGGGAAACCATGGCTTTTACTGCGTTTGTAACCAAAAGGCTAGGGTTTGACCTAGCGTTGACCACATAACCAGGAGCTTTTGATCTGCTGTAAAATCAGTTTTTCTCCATGCATGTACATTCAGGATCTCATTCCTATCCATTGCTTTGGCTTGCCTGTCATGCCACGTGTCAGATGATAAACCATTTATAGGATGTTATGACTTCCTGTAATCTTTTTGTTCAAAATTCCTAATTTCTAACATAAAAACTCATAAATTAACTTTAATGCAAACTAACAACTATAATGCTATTAAATAATCAATTTCGATGGATGTAAAGGGGTCTATGGAGGAAAAAGATAGAAAAATGATGATGTTTTTAGAAGAAAAAGATGGTAATGGAATGGTACCAACAGCTATCATGCGCGGTCTAAGTTCTCCAAGTATTATAGGGCTTACTGTGGTTGCTTCATACTCCAACCCTAGCGGTGCCTGCGCGGTCAGGTATTTGCACGTGGTCCTATAACCCCAAATAACTGCAGGTACATGGATGTCTGAGTCAGTCTACTTCACATTGTGGACCTTGTTCAGTGCTTCGCATAGTTTGTTAAAATCTTCTGCGTGGATATTCTTCTGCCCACTTGGCATTTCCATACTTTGTGGTCCCAACCGGAGAGGTCGTTTGCGCCATTTCCTTACCCGCACCTGCTTACTGATTGTGTCTCCTACCGTGAGGACTATATGCATTCATGCAGGTTTCACACCATATACCTGTATACACCTAGATAGGTGTGTGCGCGGGCCGGTTCATCTGACAATTTTTTCTATTAATCGCATTAGAGGCTTCCCAAACTATATGTGTAGCATCCTTCTACATTCCTGCCAGTCCTCAAAACTTTGTTGGTGCATACCCTCGTAGTACCCATTTCATAGCGTTGAAATGCTGCCGTTCTGGTAGTTTTCTTTCAACTCCGTTCAAGAAGTCATCCACCTCGCTTAACCCATCATACATAGGAAGATCTCTGACCTCTGTTGCTACGCATCATAGCAACCTTGTCATCATGTTACAGTTGAGTGTGGTTACCTTATGTAACTGGTTCTACCATCGTTCTATCTCCTCATCAGAATCTGAGGTGTAGGAGCTTTCACGTTTCGATGAGATTCGACCATCCACAGTTGGATTACCCAGTCCTGCTCTTGCGTGGTTATTCTGTAGATACAATCCAAGTCATCATCGCTATCGTAGTCACGCACTGGCTCTATGTAGTGCGATCTTTCTGCAGGGTCTAAAGGTACCACTATGCGCAAAGACTTTTTCTCAAATATCATCTTGTGCTTCTTTAGATTTATCACTCCATGCATGTCAATAGCCCAAGCTATTCCCAATAGCACAGGATAGGGATTATTGTCATCAACAATCTCTATCACTTTGAAATCTCTTAAGGCACTCGCTCCTTCGATATCTACTATGATTCCCTGTAATCTCCCCATAGGTAAGATCTTTTGTTGGTTCACCATACGCAGTTGGATAGGAGACCATTGTAACGCAAGCCTGCCCATGCGCTCCCATGTCTGCTTTGGCAGGACGTTCACGTCCGATCCTAGGTCCATAATTACTTGGCCCATCTCATATTCCCCGATCTACGTGGTCAATCTCATTTCACTTCCTGTTCATGTCGTGTGCTTCCTCAGCTTCTGGACTATGTGCGGTTTTCCTGTAGCGGTCCTAACAGATCTAGTTATGAGTTCTTGCAACCCCTTTACAGCCTTGTTGCCGCGTCGTAGCTTCATGCATGTCTCCAAGAACGTAGTGAGAATCAATGGGTCCATTTTCGGCTCCAGTCCGTCTTTACTTCCTGAAGTGGAGGCATCCGCGAAGCTCCTCTTAGCTTCCATGAAGGTCTCCTTAGCGCACTCCAAATCAATTATGTTTCCTTCGTTGGGGCCTTGCGAACCCAGGTACTTTCTTCAAGCTACTTTCCTTTGTCATCCCCTGTCATAATACCACTCCAGAGCATGATGTTTACATTAGGGTATTCCTCGCGTAGCTCAGACCTCATCATTTGCAGGTTCTGAGTCAGGGGAGGTTGGAGTGCTCCTTTATCACGCAACCTCACTATCAATGTTGGACAGTCCTCTGTCTCATGATCAAACAATGTACAATACAAGCATGATGGCCATGTTGGATTCATACAATCGTGGGCATAATGTCCTGGCCCTCTGCAATTGTAACATATCAGTTGTTTGTGACCTCTTCCTGGTCTCCCTCCACCTCAGCCTCATCTACACCCCTGAAATCGGTGCACGCGATTCCTATGTTCTGATCGAGGGCCCGTGTTTTGCCCTGAACTCTCTAGGTAGGAGTTCGATCCATCATCAGTTTATAACTTCTACATGTGCACTCATCATGTCCTATTGACCTGCAAAAATTACAGAACCAATGGGAATTTTGCGTATACTTCTGTAATAGATGGAAGTTATCTGTAACATGCTTTCCTCCTATCTGACAAATCCCACACCATAATGCAAGCACTGCACTTGGTCCTGCTTTTTCCTCCAGTCTTAGTGGCATTAGCTCTCCTCCTGCAAGGTAATTCACAAACACCGGGCAGTGGTCTTTGTAGTGCCCTTGGCCCTTGAATTTTATGCACCATACCTCATCGCGCACTTCTGGGTGAGCCATCCTATCTTGTTTCAAACTTTGCATCTCAAGGCACAAGGTTTTCAACTACGGGTGAATTTGCTAAACTCCAAGGTTAGGATCTTGTATCGGAGTCTCATGCAATCTCATCGTGACCTCTAGAGCCTCAGCCTGAGTGGTTAGCCTTTGTTGCGACAGCGTGTTCCATAGAAGCATTGTTAACGATGCTATAAACCATTCGCGATGTTCGATTCATGAATTTTGCACTTTAGTCTTTGATCCAACTCCCACGAGGTTTTGTCTGGCAGCATTGTGATTTCCTTAAACCCAATGATCAATGTCGCCTCTGACTTTGGCCTGCTAAATTCTTTGTTTTGCGCAACTTGGATATCTCTGATCCCTGCATTCGAATTCTCATTGGAATGCTTAATGTACCAGGTCAGCGCACGATCCTATAGAGCGGTGACCAACGTTGCCTTATTTATATTGTCGTCTGTGACATCCTGTGCTTCCCATACAGCTTTTATCATGAACCAAAACTGGTCTAAATCTTCATTCCCTACTCTCTTGAACATTGGTAGCTTTATTTCACTAGCCATACTGCTTCGCGATGGTGGTGGAGGTGGTATGGGCGAAGTCGGGGGTGAAAACAGTGAAACTAGTGGTGGTGTGGGTAGGGGTGGTATGCGCGAAATTCTCTTCCTTATCAAATTGATCGCACTCCTTGGCAAAACCTTTGTGAGCTCTTCTTCACCTCTTCGTAGAGGTGAAATCAAGGGGCTAGTCTCTAGTTCTGTGATACCTTCATTTCTATAGATTTTCCCACTTTGCATACCCCCAAACATCAATTTATTCACATAACCCGCTTTTCACATAGTAGCATTTTAATCGAAATGTTCAAAGATTTAACGTGCTTACCTCGCGGTCCCTTGAGGAAGCGTCGTTCTGCCTCGCTATAGCTGACTGAAGTATCTACCGCGAACTTGGTGATGAATCCTCCTATGATTCGATCGAGCCAGTGATCGACAACATGCACGATCTTATCTTCTAATGCTTCCAGTCTACACACCAATTCTGGAGTCCACACAATAGGTTTGTTGAGTTTACACCTTCCTTGGCTATCTGCTAGCTTCACGATCCACTCGTACAACTCAGTAAGGAAGGATGCAAACAAAATTTCATGGATCTCCGTATACAAGTAGCAATCTACCCACTTTTCCTTTGATGGTTAAGGATTCCTGTTTTCCCACGCTGCAAACTCATGAATTGTTATGTCCAACCACTCTTCAATTCCTTTCTTTATCGAATTCCAATGATACGACATCAAACATCTCTATGCAGATTCCGATCCCAGCAATGGAACCATTTTTTGGCTTGTTGGGGTCTCACCCAGGTTTATAGTTAATTAGCCAAACAAACCCCTGTACTACTAGCCCTTTCGGCAACAATTCGCAGAGTGTAGACTGAGGTCTCACCCAATGGTGCAATGGAAACAATGGTTTAATAAAATCCACAAATGGATTTATAAAACCCAAAAATTACCCAACCGAACACCCCTTTAACACAAAATATAGGCTCCTTCCCTATCAGAATTGAAAAACCTTTGGGAAAGCTTAAAAATGAGGTTTTTCCCTTTCAAGACCCAAAAGCCTTCAATAATGTTAAAACTACACTTTAATGCCTTTTCAACCAATTATATGCATTAGCGCTGTGGATCTAGATCTGACCGATCAGATGACCAGGATCCAATCGCAATATCAGCGATCGAGGTTCCATCGGCTCCCAACTATCGGCAATATGGAGTTCCAATGCGATATCATTATTGCTATCGGTGATTTCCAATGGCCGCTTTAATATATATCCGCTTCCCCACTAAACCTTTGATGTGATAGCCTTACGGATTCGATAGGCTATCCAATCACCCCTATATTGTTTTGGGTTCAAGTATGTCACGCTATCATAATTTGGTGATTACAAGTTGGTTCCCTTCCTTTGCAGTGATGTGATTATAGATAGGACCCGACAAGGTCCAAAAGGGTGATTTATGATATTTCAAGTCCACTTCAATGAATCTGCTAAGTGTTTAGTGTGATTTTCCAGTGTAAATGGCTTTCGGCGATGCGACAAGGGAATACATAGGGGTGATGTGATTTGGGTTTCTACAGACCCAATGGGCATTCAAAACCTCCGTTTGAAGGATTTGAAGTCTGAATTCTCTGTTTAAACATGTTTTGAGCCCGATACTTAGTGTATTTGGGTTTTTCTGCCTGCGAAATGAGAATAATGGAATGCACTCACCAATTGATCCCTTAACAACAAATATCCATTAAAACATATGAAAAACACAGGCCAACATCAATATTATCTTAATTCAAAGGAAAACCAAGCATTCGAGGCCTCCACAGGTTAGTTATAAAATGATAACACAATACTGTTTTATTCACAATAACAATACAGAGTCTCAGCCTTAGGCCAGATTATACAGGGTAAAAGACCTCTGTCTCCAAAAAATGCATTCCAAACACTCACTCTATCCTTTCGCTCCACTCAACCTCTTGCTCATTACATTTTCCTTCCTTTTAGAAATTGATAAAAACTCTAACCATATCTAACAACAAATCTCTATTTTTAATAGATTTAACAGCAATCTTCTAATTACTAGCTCTTCTTCACACCTATGCTAACAACTCTATCTCTGAATCTAAAATAAGATAGTCTCTAACTTATTACAATAATGAATTATAACAAATTTCTTGAGAGATCCAACCCTCTCAGTAAAAACTTATTTTGCAAACCAGGTCACTGAATTTTAACCTCTTTTCGCCACAACATGTGAACAAGTTTTCACATTGCTGACTAAGTTCGGATGCTCCTGCATCAAACTCCCTGGGAAGAAAATAATTGTCCTTCAAACTTTCAGGATTTACTCCATACTTCTGTAGTTCTGCTGTTGTCAAATAATTGGAATCTTCCACTGGTTACTCTTTCCACTTGATTAGATATTGGAAATAAGTCCGCCCTCTAGTTTTCTTGGATACTCTTTGATCCAAAATAGCTTCAACCTCTTTCTTGACTACTTTTGGTACCTATTCCTCCCAATTCACGGTTTGAACTTCATCACCTATAGCTTCTTTCTGTAACTCTATCTCTTCCTCTCTGAATGGGTATAAGTCTACAACATTAAAAATGGGGGATATTCCAATCCCTTCTGGCAACTCAATCTCATATGCATTGGCTAAAAATTTTCTTATAATTTTACAAGGTCCTATCTTTTTCATTTTCAGTTTGTTGTAAGTTTTAGTATGAAATCTCTCTTTCGTCAAACACACCATCACTAAGTCTCCCACTTGGAATTCTTTCTCTCTTCTTTTCAGATCTGCTCTCTTCTTGTGTTTGTTGTTGCTTTCACGTAATTTTCCTTTGACTTCTTCCTGTAATCTTTGCATCTGTTCTGAAAATCCTTCTGTGCTTGCACTCCTAGCTTCTTGTTTTCCAAAATCCTTAAGCTCATACACACCTCTCGGATGCATTCCAAAGACAACTTGAAATGTACTCATTCTAGTGCTCCGGTTTGGTGTATCATTGTAGGCAAACTCAACTTGAGATAATGCCAAATCCCACTATTTGGGATTCTGATATGCTAAACTACTTAATATATTCCCTAAGCTCATGTTCACTACTTCAGTTTTTCCATCTATTTGAGGATGATATGTTGAACTAAAACTGAGGTTAGATCCCAGTTTCTTCCATAAAATCCTCCAAAAATGCCCTACAAACTTGGTATCTCGATTTGATACAATACTTACAGGTAAACAATGCAATCTTACAACCTCTAAAAAGAATAAATTAGCAATGTGTGTTGCATCACTACTTTTCCTACAAGCAATGAAATGTGCCATTTTATAAAATCTATCTACTACAACATAAATAGAATCATTTCCTCTCTGAGTTTTTGGTAAACCCAGAACAAAGTCCATGCTAACTGCATCCCACGGTCGATCTAGTATGGGCAATGGTTGATACAGTCTTGTATTTTGACTCCTTCCTTTGGCATGCTGACATATCCTGCATTTCTCAACAATATTTTTAACATCAGTTTGCATTTTTGGTCAATAATAAAAAGCATTCACCTAAGCGAAGGTTTTATCTTGTCCAAAATGACCAGATAACCCTCTACTATTTTTCTCCTTGATTATGTTCTCCCTCATGGAACATTTGGGAATACATAACTTGTTGCTTTTAAATAATAGGCCTCCTTGAATGAGGTAGTCCAACCACTAACTTCTGTTATGGCTCATTGGATTCTGAACTATTGTGTAGATATCTCTAAAATCTTCATTATCCTTGTACATTTCTATCATTTCCTCAAACCCTACAACACCCACTTTGAACTCTTGCATAATAAAACTTACCGTGCTCAATGCATATGCTACTTTATTAGACTTACCACTCTGATGCTTTATTACAAAAGTAAAACTTTGTAGAAATTCTACCCACTTGGCATGCTTTTGAGTCAGCTTTGGCTAGTTATTGATAAACTATAGAGCATGATTGTCTGAATATAAGATGAATTCTTTTGGCAACAAGTAATGTCTCCACTTTTTCAAAGCCTACACAATAGCATAAAACTCCTTGTCATAAGAAGACTATTTCTTCTTTGCATCATTCAGTTTCTCGCTGAAATATGCTATTTGCCTTTGCTCTTGACTCAGAACTGTGCCAACTACAACTCCACTTGCATCTATTTCTACTTGAAAGACTTTCTCAAAATTAGGCAATGCTAAAATTGGCTCCTCTGTGATCTTCTTCTTCAACAAATTAAAGTTCCTGTCTGCTTCTTCTGTCCATTGAAATGGTTGATTGATCTCCTTGATTGTCTCAAGGATTGGTGCACAAACTTGACTAAAACCTCTTATAAACTTTCTGTAAAAACTTGTGAGTCCATGGAAGCTTCTTACCTCAAATATGCTTATGGGAGTAGGCCAGTTCAAAATTGTTTGGACCTTTTCTGGATCCATCCTCAAGCCCTCTTTGGAAACTACAGATCCCAAGTACACCATCTCCTCCTTCATGAAACTACACTTCTTCAAATTGATTAGTAGTTTCTCCTTCTGTAGAGTTCTTAGGACCACCTTAAGATGCTCTAAATGCTCCTCTTCACTTTTACTAAAAACCAGAATATCATCAAGGTAAACAATGAAAAATTTACCTACAGACTCCTTTAAGATTTCTTTCATTAACCTCATAAATGCGTTGGGTGCATTAGTGAGCCCAGAAGGCATCACCAACCACTCATACAGTCCACTATTTGTTTTGAATGCAGTTTTCCATTCATCACCTTCTCAAATTCTTATTTGATGATATTTTCTTTTCAAGTCTATTTTAGTAAAGTATTTTGATCCACTCAGACGGTCCATTAAATCATCCATTCTTGGAAAAGGAAATCTGTACCTGATTGTGATCTTGTTGATAGCTCTAGAATCTGTTCACATGCACCACTCTCCTCCTTTCTTCGGACTGAGTACTGTTGGTACAACACATGGACTGAGACTTTCTCTGATCAGCCCCTTATCCATCAGCTCCTGTACTTGCCTTCCAACTTCTGTGTTCTCTTGAGGAGTTAGTCTATACGCAGCTTTATTTGGTAAACTTGCCCCTGGTATTAGATCGATGTGATGGCTAATACTTCTAATTGATGGTAAGGTATTCAACAATTCATCCAAAATGATATCAGAAAATTCATCTAACAAAACTTTAACTTCTTCAGGCAGATCATCTAAATTTGTGGAGGTTAAGATTACCTTTGACCTTCCTACGATAGCAAAATGCAAATACTCGCTTTTCACTACCTCCTGTATCAATTCTTTTCTACTTATCAACATAATGCTATTTCCAGGCGTCCCTTTATCAGCATCATTCTTTAATGGCGACAATGTGTGCTTAGTTCCATCCTTCTCTATGGTATAGGTGTTTCTCCTCCCGTCATGAACCGCTTTCTGATCAAACTGCCACAGTCTCCCAAATAATATATGACATACATCCATGTTCATTACATCGCATAAAATCACATCCTTATACGTACCGATTTGTATCTCAACATAGCATTGTTCTGTCACAATGACTTGATGCCCCTTCTGTAACCAAGATACTCTGTAGGGTGCAGGATGTACTGTCTTTGCTAACCAAATCTTATCAACCATCTCCATGGACACAAGATTGTGAGTGCTTCCACTATCAATTATTGCCTTACAACACTTACCTTTTGATTCACAGGTGTTTCTAAACAAGTTCTTCCTCTACGCAGGTTCTCTAGTCTCCTTCTCTACTCTCAGCAAAGTTCCTCTTAGTAACATCGATTCACCTTCTTCAGGGGGTTCTTCTTTCTCCACAAGTCGAGGTGGTTCTGGCTTTGCCTCAACCACATTTCAATTCCTCTGACTTGTTGATTTGTTATGAGGATATTCCCATGACATATGTCCCCACTCTGCACATGTATAACATCAAACATATCTTCCTCGCCCTTTTCCTCTGGGTGAAAATATTCCTCTCTTAGCTTCACCCCTCTATGGTGGTTTGCTACTTGAGCTTCCTATTTCATGTTGATGTTGTTGTCCTCTTGATCTGGTAGCTCCTCTACCTCATTGAGCTCCTTCCTCTGTTCCTTTGACTCTGCTTTCTCAAGATATTCTCTTCTACCTTCAAGCTTCAAGCTTGTTTGATAGGCATCCTCAATAGTTTTCAAACTTAACAAGCTAATCTCATCTTGTATATCACACCTTAAACCATTTATATATCTAGTTATCTTTTCCACATCATCTTCTACATGCCCTGCTCTAATACTCAATCTATAAAATTCTTATGTATACTCCTTACAGACATTCCTTTCTGCTTTAAATTTTGCAATTGCTTAAAAAGATTCAAATGATAGTCTTTAGGAAAAAACGTGGCTTTCATTTTACTTACCATTTTGTCCCACTGCTTGATCTTGGATTTCCCTTTCCTCATTCTTGATTTCTGTACCTCGTCCCACCAGATGGCTGCATGACCCTTCAATTTGTTGACTACAAACTTCGCCATCTTCTTCTCTTCAACCTCTTCATAGTCAAAGTACTGGTCTATGGATCTGATCCAATCCATAAGCTCCTCTGCATTCAGACTCCCTTCATACATAGGGATCTCCTCCTTGGGTTTGCTTCCTACCTTTGCCAACATATTGATGACTTTGGTAGTTTCATTGTCTTCCTCTGCTTCCTCCACTTCCGTAGTAGATTCTTCTAAAGAGCTCTCAGCTCCATCATCAGGCACTCTCCTCTGAGTAGTCTCAATTGACTCCATTCGTGCACGCAAAATTTTCACCTCTTCCAATAGAATTGCGTTTGGATCTGGTCTTCCTCGACCAATTCCTCTCCTTGGCTGCATCTTTGCTACAAACAACTCTTTCTTCTACTTAGATACCAAAAATGGTGCAGCGGAAACAATGGTTTAATAAAACCCACAAATGGATTGGTTTTCCCCTTTCGAGACCCAAAAGCCTTCAATAATGTTAAAACTGCACATTAATGCCTTTTCAACCAATTATATCCATTAGCGTTGCGAATCTAGATCTGAAAAATCGGACAGTTAGGATGCAATCGCAATATCGGCAATCAGGGTTCCAACGGCTCCCAACTATTGACGCCATGGAGGTCCAATGTGATATCACTATTGCTATCGGCAATTTGCAATGGCCACTTTAATATATATCTGCCTCCCCACTGAACCTCCGATGTGATAGCCTTACAGATCCGATAAGCTATCCAATCACCCTTATATTGTTTTGGGTCCTGGTATGTCGCGCTATCGGAATTCGCCGATTACAAGACGGTTCCCTTCTTTTGCAGCGATGTGATTATAGATCAGACCTGATAAGGTCTGAAAGCGCGAATTATAATATTTCAAGCCTGCTTCAATGAATCCACTAAGTGTTTAGCGTGATTTTCCAGTGTAAATGGCTTTCGACGATGTGACAGGGGAATGCATAGGGGTGATGTGATTTGGGTTTCTACGGACCCAATGGGCATTCAAAACCTCCGTCTAAAGGATTTGAAGTCTGGATTCTCTATTTAAACATGTTTTGAGCCTAATACTTAGTGCATTTGGGTTTTTCTGCCTCCAAAACCAGAATAATGGAATGCGGTCACCAATCGATCCCTTAACACCAGATCTCCATTAAAACATATGAAAAACATAGGCCAGAATCAGTATTATCTGAATTCAAATGAAAACCAAGCATTCAAGGCCTCCACAGGCCGATTATAGAATGATGCACACAATACTGTTTTATTCACAATAACAATTCAAAGTCTTGGCCTTAGGCCAAATTACACAAGGAAAAAGACCTCTGTCTCCAAAAAATGCATTCCAAACACTCACTCTATCCTCCCGCTCCACTCAACCTCTCTCTCATTACATTTTCCTTCCTTTTATCAATTGATAAACACACTAACCATATCTAACAACAAATCTCTATTTTTAATAGATATACCTTCTAATTACTAGCTCTTCTTCACACCTATGCTAACAACTCTATCTCTGAATATAAAATAAGATAGTCTATAACTTATTACAATAATGAATTATAAAAAATTTCTTAAGAGATGCAACCCTCTCAGTAAAAAATGCCTTTTACCAACCAGGTCAATGAATTTCAACCTCTTTTAGCCACAACATGTGAACAAGTTTTCACATTTCTCACTAAGTCCGGATGCTCTTGCATCACCTGAAGTAGTATGGGAGGGTGCTAGAACTAGGTTTTCACACCCTTGAAATGTTTGAGAGGCTCGATTGGTCCTTTGTTTGTTCCTGCACGCTAGTGGTTTTGTGCACCTTTGGTTCCTCGCGGCGTGATACCCTACCTTCGCGCAACCCTAACCAGGGGTTGTGTCGCACTCTACACTATTTCCCGATACCGTATTTATCTTCTAGTATTAATTAACCACCTTAGCCTACTTAAATGTCTTAATTTATACTTAACAATACAAAACATCCATATAGGTTCGCGCAGTAAATAAATAGTATACTTGTAAACTATATCCAATCATGCATTAAACCAGGAAAAGATACACAGAATTTTAGTGAAACTTTTCTCTATTAATTCTTCCAACAGTGATAGACTCAACCTACCCTTCGCACTTAGCTACAGGGGTCTGCACACTCAGCTGCAGACTACTAGGCCTTTGTGCACTCAGCTGCAGAGCCTTCTCCTACTTTATGACTCACAGACACACTTTACACTTCAACTCAATCACTTAGACTTCTCGTGCTTCTATTATCTTAGTTATTAGTTAACTTCTACACTTAGAGCTTCAGTCTATTACAATCCCATGGTATGCAGACCATGGGTAGGTCTATCCAGTCGTTATTACATTACAAAAACTAAGGTGGACAACCTTGTGACTCTATCATACTTTTGCGCCCTGCGCCCATAATTCGCGGAGCTTTTACAACTAGAGTCGGTCAAAACTTGGGCTTTAAGCCCCAAAACATGCCTTGGGGGGATTCCATACCCAACAACCATCTTAAACAAAAATTGACTTACAGTTTCAAGAAAAAAATGTTCTTCATTTTTAAAATGCTCTTCAATATCTGTGTGGTTATGATGGCTTTTTTTGCGTAGATTTGCACACTTGTTCAATTGACGAAGTGTGTCAATTTTAAAATTCCTACAATTCATAACCTTAAGACTTTTTGCGTAGTTTTCTTTTTGCTGAGGTGTGAGACTGACGCACTGGCCTCTCCTTACATATGTGTAATTGACGCACTTTGTCATGGTATCAAAGCACTAGGTCGCAAAATACTTCAGAGAGAGCAGTGCTTCAACTTTCTTTTGGGCTCGCAAAGAAGAAGCAAGGGTTGTAAGATGTCAAGGATAAAGTGCAAAATCATCATGAATTCCGCACATGTGAAGAAGAATAAGTGCATCAATTGCGCATTAGTCAAGAGAGTCTAGTGCGTTAGTTTCACACCCCAACAAAAAAGAAAGTGTGCAAGTGTTCAAACTCACGAAATTGTTAAATTTTTAAAATTGACACACTCCGTCAATTGAACGAGTGCGCAAAACTGCGTAGAAAAAGTCATTGGAGCCGCGCAAATGTTGAAGAGCGTTAAAGTTATTTTTTTTCAAACCATAATTCAATTTTTGTTTAAGCTGGTGAACGGTCAAATGAAGGAATCTGAGAGGGTGAAATGAAGAAATCCGTGAAGGTTGATGATGTAAAGGGAGAAAGGGCTCATGAAATGATTTTTTTGTGCCTTGTTTTGAGGTGTGGAAATATTTTTGTCTCATGAGACACTAAAATTTAGACATGAATATTTAAAAAAAGGGAGTCCTCCATAGTTTTTAGGAGGGAGCTATTTCCACCTCTATAGAAACATTAATGTGCATCCTTACAGCCCAAATTCCTCCCGGGATCCCTCCTCCTTACGTCACTGCCATCGCCATCCCTCACACCATGCATCCATCACATGTTACATCTCGCCAAGCTCCGGCGACCCGACCATGTATCCATGCCATGTTTCTGCCCATCTAGCTCAGGTCACCGGAGCTTAGTGAGATGTAACATGCGATGGATGCATGGCCGGGTCACCGGAGCTTGGTAAGTTGTAACATGTGATGGATGCACGGTGTGAGTGACAATGACGGTGGTGATGTAAGGAGGAGGGATCCTGGGAGGAATCTGAGCTGTAAGGACGCGCATTAATGTTTCTATAGAGGTGGAAATAGCTCTCGCCTAGTTTTCATATGGTATTTTGAAAAGGTTTTTGAAATTTATTTATTCAAATTTTTAAGGGGGTTTATTTTAAGAGGCTTTGTCATATTTAAAGGTCTTCATGCTCCTTACATCTGTTTTTTTAAAGAGGTTTATCTGAAAATAAAAACTAGAAATCAGTTATGGGCATAGTAATATTTAAGAAAAAGGAGGATTTGTGAAAGAATATGTTAAAACTTTATGAAAGTTTTTTTTTGTGTGTGAAAGTATTTCCCTTGTAGAGAATTTTTAGACCCGTTTTTGAAACTAAGCAACAGATAAGCCACCATAGAGGCATTTTTATTGTGGGAAACCAGTAAATGTGCAGTTCAATTTGTTTGTTGAGATGCATTATGTAAGCGCTCAACAAATGGGAAAATCCAAGACGCGAAGAAATTCAAACCAACATTAGGAGATGTTTGATTTTTTTTTTTTTTTATGATGAGAAGCAAAGACAACCAAGAAAGCCTACGATACCCTTAAGAAGATTTTTCATGTAAGGGGGAGTAATCCAGATGAATATGAAGAGTTTGGTGAATCCCACTTTGCTCTGCCACAAGTGGATGATGAGTGAAGAATTTGGAGAAGCACAGAGAAGGACCACATAGATGTTGGTGAACTCCATTACGCACAACCACAAGTAGATAAAAATTTTGTGATTCTAGCAACAGAGCTTGCTGATAACAATTTGATGATTCTAGCAACAGAGCTCGCTGATAACAATTTGATGATTCTAGCAACAAAGCTTGCTGATGACAATTTGGTGAATCCAACAACAAAGCTTGTTGATGATGGTGAACCTTCCATTGAAGTAGTCAATGCTATGGTTAATCCAGCAATTAATATTGTTGATGTAAATTTCGATGAATAATTATTGGCTAAAGATGAATGGTTGCGGATGATGCAACAAAAATAGCATATTGACATGATGTTGTTTGGTGAGGTAATCCCACTTGAATCTAAAAACCAAGTGGAAGAAAACATGTCTGCAGCAACACAAGTTAGTACAAAAGTGGGAGAAATAGAGGAAAAAACTAAGACAAAGATATAGGTAGACGCCAAGGAAGCCCACAAAGAGAGAACAAAGACATATGCAAAGGCAGAGAAAGAAACACAATAGGTGAAACCTCTCATTATAGAGCGGAGGGAACATAACCAATATGGTTTTGCAGATGTGTTTACAGTTACCATTGGTTTCCAATGTGCATGTAAACATGATGTTTATAAAGAAGACTTAAATTTCCTTGAAGCATGGCTTGCAACACCATGCTTTGATAAAGTCTGCATAGAAGCTAGAAATGAATGTTAAAGACAGCATGCATGATGAACACATTAATGAGTATTGGAGTTTTGAAGAGATTAATTTTTATTCTCATCTAATGTTGTAGTATATTGATGATGAAAAGCGCACTATAGAAGATAATATGTGCTAGCAGCCCACATACAAGCCATTTTTCTAAGAAAACTACTTACACACCCTAGAATGGTAGAAGAACTACACTAGGAAATGAGTAAACTAAGGTTTAAAGGATACAATAAGAAGAAAATTTTGAAACAATTTAGAGCCTAAAGGATCTAGAAGAAGAGGAAAAAAAAAGTAAATGTAGTTGAAGTCAATTTTTTTAATTGTAAGCCTAGCTGAGACATAGACCAACATGCATCTTAATTGAATTTTTTTGTGGCTTAAATTATGGGGGAGCATTGGAGAATATAATTCCAACCACCTGTTAGGTGTAAAAACCATCCATCTAAGTGTCCCAGTTCAATTTTAGTTAGTCAATTTTAGTCAAGTTTCACTCCAGTCGTTTATCACTAATGTTTCCAACGTAATCTTATTTATAGCTCAACTTCAAAAAGTGTTCAAACTTACGAAATTGTAAAAATTTTAAATTTAACACACTTCCTCTTCTTCAAAGGTGTGTAATTCAAGGTTCTTTCACACCTCCTCCTCGGCCTCTCATGACCCTTGCTTCTTCCTTGTGAGCCAAAAAAAAAAAAAGTTTGAAGTGCCACTCTCTCTGGAGTCTTATGCGACTTGGTGCTCTGATACCATGATAAGAAATGCAAATTGTGGAGTAGAGGATTGTTCTTCTCAGTATTACAAATCAGTTAAATAATATTAGATTGGGAACATCAACAATAAATGACTACAGTGAGACTAAACTAAACTAGAAAAAATAAAATTGAACTAGGACACCAAGATGGAAAAATGTGGCACTTAGCAAGTGGTTGGAATTAGATTCTCCAACAAGGACATTGATTTTTCCATTTGAGAAAACAAGAACGCATTGCTATGACAGTGAAGATTCAAGAATACATCTCCAAAGAGGACGTTGACTTCTCATCGGTAAACCACTGTGACACAATAAAACAATAAAATAAAACCAAATTTACTAACTATTTTATTAACTAGGCCATTGCATGAGATGAAAAAAAGGGAATAGGGCATACTTTGTGTGGGCATAGAAATAAATAAAGAGGCATTGGAACATTTTAGCTAAAAACATGATTCTATATTGTAGAAATATTTTGGAATATGATGGACGCTAGTGCACTATTTTGATTGATTGAAGATTTTAGGAATATTTCATAATCTAATGGACAAAAGTAGTGTGGCCGACTTTTTATTACTTGATTCATCTTCCTGAAATTCCAAAATATTCCCAAAACCTAGATAATCACAGTTGTGGAATGCTAGCTTTTCATCCTCACAAAAATTGTGTAAGAAATAGTGAAATTCAAAAAGCTAGTGAAATGCATAAAAGCAATGAACGAATAATAAATCATGAATTACAAAAAACAATGAATGAAGAATAAATCATAAATACATTTAGAGAATCTTATCAATCAAATTCCAAAATTTTCCCAAAATTTAAAGACCAAATAAAAATAATTCTTAAAACGTAGTTTATCATCTTCATAAGAATTATCAATCAGATTCTGAAACCTTCTCAAATTTTCAAAAAAAATATAAAAGTGACTCTCAATGTTGAAAGTTAATACCAACTACTGAACATGACTGTCCCATGCCTAGAAAGTATGAGAAATTCAAATTGCAAATTTTTCAACGAGCTGAAGGGATGTGGAAGTAAATGAAGTTTCAGATGAGTGATCATTGTACAAGCTTTCGCCTCCTCAAGGAATTAGTAACTAGAAGTCAACATCAGTTGGTGTAAACATTACTGCTTGGTATATTACATGCAAGAAGGAGGACACTGCGCAATAAATATGTGAATTGTGCACTTATTTTATTATATAATTTTAATTTTTTGTCTCACGGCCATGGATAAAAATAAAATGTATGTATTATTAAAAAATATATGCCATAATTTAGTTTCAATTTGGTTTATATGTTTCGAGAAAATATTGGTGGGCACTTAAAACTAGTTTCTACTCTTTTATAAAAAGAGAGTCTTTGTAAAACTTTATAAAATCTTATTTTTCACCATGGTTAAAGAAGTTGTAGCCTCCATGTGTTTTGTTTTATTTTTTAAGCTTGTGAAAAAAATGATACAATATTGTTATGTAATAAGTTGTTTTTTTACTACACATTATTCTCAATTCTGTGATATAAGTGTTACCTTTTCCTCTTCCTCGACCACCGGGAGAGGAAGCGTTTTCAAGTTCCAACCTTTGAATTTTGGATGGCCCAAGCCGTAGGGAGTTAGGATAAGAACAGAGTGACCTATAGATAATCTCAAGTTCGAGACCCAAAATGGGATTATGCTTCTGACCCCATCCACACAGATCTTTTCTTTATCACGTACACGTTTGGCATATACGCATTTCGTGAAGGCTTTTCAAATCAACTGGATTTTACTATCACTTGTAAGGTAGGCTAGCAATATTTACAATACTAATTGTTATTTAATATATCCTATATTAGAATTCAAGTGTGATGGGACACTAGAGATGCAAGCATATGCAAATGAGATCTTGGTCAGGCATGAGTTAATAACCTTGGAGATTTCAAATTGATACGAAGATTCATAGTCTCCAGAAAGCTTGACAAGCTAGATGTAAGTGCATGTGTCTACATGCCATCGAGCAGTAGTAGGATCTAAGATAGTGTTAAGTGTGAAACCAAATTCACGCAGGATTCTAGATCCTTCTAGATCAGATCTTTCTAGATCAGATCTTTCTAGATCTCCAGGATTCTAGATCTTTCTACACTGCCATTAGTTTCTAGATCTCCATCTAAATAACATACATGATTCTAGATCCTTCTTCTACCTCTATAGATTTGTAATTTCTCTAACCAAGGAAAGCAAGCCAAGGCCCAAGCCTGTTATGTAATGCTGAGTGATTTCTGTTCTCCGGTGATTGTTTTATCTATTCCGTTGTTTCTAACTGAGTAATCTTGTTGTTTCTCCATTTGTTTGTCTTTGTGAATTATTCTCTGCTATTGTCGTCTAAGTCTCTGAGTATGAATCCGCTGTGTGTTATGTATTCTCTGGTCTAAAACTAGCATCAGAGCTAGAGTCGAATATCCACTATGCAAGCCACTTACTGCCATCGCCTTACTCTGGCAGCGTTCGTTAAAACGTTGGTTGTTATCCCTGGCGCTGTTGAAGGATATGTCTAGGAAATAGCTGAGGAACGCTAGAACTAAAAGATAGTTGCTGCAAGAAAAAAAAAGGTTGTGGATCTTTGTTGAAACGTGTTGTTGGAGTTTGAAACATGGAGATCCGTGGAGTTTAGAGTTGAAACGTGGTGTTCGTAAGCTTTTTTTCACATCAAGCTTGCACGTATACGTCAAGTTTTTTTCTCAAACCAACATATCTATGTGTGAAATGTGAAAAGATTAAAACATTATATACGTTTTTATATTTATTATGAAACATATATAATTATATGTTGGAATATTGAAAAGTATATTTTAAAAAGAAGTAAGAATTTTGAAAAAGGTATTTTAAAAGGAGGAAGGTCATTATTACTAAATTTTAAAGAGTAATAATTAAAGTTTTATTTTTAAGTGGAGTTTTTGTGTGAATTTAATTGAAAATGGGGACAATAGTTACAGATATGGAGAAGTTGAGCGGGGCTAATTTTTCCCTATGGAAATCACAGATGGAGGATATACTGATTTTAAAGGATCAGTGTTTGCCAATTGAGGGCACAACAAAGAAACCCTCATTGATGACAAATGAAAAGTGGAATAAGCTAGATAGAAAGGTGATTGTAACAATCTGCCAATATTTAGCAAAGAATGTTTATTTCAATGTGTGTGGAGAAAAGACGGCAGAAGGATTATGGAAGAAGCTCCATGATCTATATGAGAAGAACACGACATCAAACAAAGTGTTCTTGATGAAGAAGCTTTATAATCTCAAAATGAAGGAGGGTGCTTCAGTTGCTGAGCACTTGAATACATTTAATATTATTACTAATCAGCATGCCTTTGTTAAAATCATTTTAGATGATGAAATTAGAGCTATTTTACTAATGTGTTCTATGCCAGACAGCTTGGAAAATTTAATTATAGCTATGAGCACTTCAACAACTACAGGCACCCTGAAGTTTGATGATGTCAGAAATAGTTTAATGAATGAGGATCTGCAACGCAAGTCGGAAAATTTAATTATAGCTATGAGCACTTGAACAACTACAAGGACCTTGAAGTTTGATGATGTCAGCAATAGTTTAATGAATGAGGAGCTGCAACGCAAGTCAATTGCAGAAAACGGGGGAGGAGAGGCTTTGGCTCTAGCTGATCGCGCTAGGAGAATGAATCAAGGCCGGAAAGGGAGATCAAGATTGAGAGGCCGATCAAAATCAAGGAGAGGCGGAATCATCTTCTTTCATTGTGGCAAACCTGGTCACATGAAGAAAGAATGTCGATTCTGGAAGAAAGGAGAAAAGGATCAAAGATCGCCCAGTACAAATCACAAGTCATCCATCACAAATGAAGGTGAGACTACTGTTGTAGTCACAAATGGTGATGTGTTGTTTACTGTTTCAGTAGAGGATGCATGTGTATATACATCTAGCAATAGCTTTGATTGGATCCTTGACTCTGAGGCATCTCACCATGTAACCCCATGCAAAGATAACTTTGTTTCATATAATCCTGGTGATCATGGTAGAGTGCATTTGGGGAATAATCATTTTTGGAGTATTGTTGGAGTGGGAGATGCCCATATCAAGATGAAAGATGGACAAGATATATTGTTGAAACAGGTCAGGTATGTACCAGAAATGCACATGAGTTTAATCTCTATGGGACGACTGGATGATGAAGGCTATTCGACAAGCTTTGGAAAAGGAGGCTGGAAAATTAGTAAAGGTGCATTGGTCGTGGCGAAAGGACCCAAGACATGAACATTACACACATCGAAGACACTGAAAGGAAAATCAGATTTGGCTGCTATCACAAAAGAAGGAAATTCAGCAGATCTGTGGCATAAGAATTTGGGTCACATGAGCGAGAAGGGCTTAAAAATCCTTGTTGATAAAAATTTATTGTCAAGTTTGAAATCCTACAATCTTGATCTTTGTGAGCATTGTATATATGGTAGACAAAGAAGGGTTTCATTCCTTAGAGGTGGCCACGACAAAAAGAAAAATGTGTTAGAATTGGTACACTCAAATGTGTTTGGGCCTGTTAACATCAAATCATTAGGAGGAGCATCATATTTTGTAACATTTATAGATGATGCATCCAGGAAGATTTGGGAATATCCCATGAAAAATAAAAGTGAATTGTTTGGAACATTTCAAAAATTCCATGTTGCTATTGAAAGAGAGACTAACAAATTGTTGAAGTGTTTAAGAACAGATAATGGTGGAGAATATTTCTCAAATGCATTTAAGGAATATTGTAACAGGTTTGGCATAAAGCATGAGAAGATTGTGCCTGGTATTCCTCAAGAGAATGGTGTCGTAGAAAGGATGAATCACACCATTATGGGAAAGGTGCGAAGTATGTTGTTCGATTCTGGTTTGGAGAAGAAATTTTGGGCTGAAGCAATCAGGACCGCTTGCTACCTGATAAATAGATCTCCAAATACCACCTTGGATGGCGATATCGCTGAAGAAGTTTGGAATGGTAAGAATTTGAATTATTCTCAATTGAAATTCTTTGGATGTGAAGCATTCGTACATATTCCCGAAGAAAATAGAACTAAGCTAGATGATAAATCTATGAAATGCATTTTTTTGGGATATGCGGATGAAGATTTTGGTTATCGTATGTGGGATCCAGTGAAACATAAAATTATTAGAAGCAGGGATGTTATATTTAAAGAGTCAGAAATGTTCAAAAGGACTGTAGGTGAGTTGGAGGTCAAGAAGGTTATTGACAGGTTTGTAGAGCAACAGGAAAACATACCACCCATACAAGAAAATGAACAACAAATTTAGGAGCATGAAGAAAAACAAGTGGAAAATGGTAAACAAGAAGAAGAAGGAATCTTGCAAGAACCTTTACAGGAGATTCAACCTGATAATGCACCACCACAGTTGGTTCATAGATCTTCTAGGCCTCATAAGCCTTCACAAAGGTATCCTCCTTCAAACTATATTTTGTTGACTGATGAAGGTGAACCTAATTTTTTTCAAGAAGCTTGTAAAGTTGAGCACAGTGAAGAATGGAACAAGAAATGAACTCTTTGCAGGAAAATAAAACTTGGGAGTTGGTAAACCTCCCAAAAGGTAGAAAGGCTCTACAAAACAAATGGGTGTATAGGATTAAGCATGAAGGTGACGAAAAGAAGAAGAGGTATAAATCAAGGCTGGTGGTGAAAAGTTTTGCCCAAAAAGAAGGTATTGACTTCACTAAAATTTTCTCACCTGTTGTTAAAATGTCATCCATTAGAGTCATTCTTGGTCTAGTTGCTGCTTTAGACCTAGAATGTGAATAGTGAGATGTAAAAATTCCATTCCTTCATGGTGAATTGGAGGAAGAAATTTATATGGAGTAGCCAGAAGGCTTCATAGAAAAAGGCAAAGAAGGCCTTGTTTGTAAGTTGAAGAAGAGTTTTTATGGGTTGAAACAGGCACCTCGACAATGGTACAAGAAATTTGATTCATTCATGTTGGAACATCGTTTTCAGAGGTTGGAAGCTGACCATTATGTCTATCAGGAGGTATGATCAAGGAAAGTATATCATATTATTGTTATATGTGGATGACATGTTGATTGTTGGGCATGATAAGAATAAGATCAATAGGTTGAAGAAAGGTTTGGATAGCAAATTTGGAATGAAGGATTTGGGACCAGCACAACAAATATTGGGCATGCGAATTATGCGTGACAATAAAAACAAAAGGTGTGGCTGTCATAAGAAAAATATATCAAGAAGGTGCTTGACAGGTTTAATATGAAGGATGCCAAGCCAGTTGGTACACCCCTTGCAGCCCACTTCAAGTTGAGTACTGAATTATGTCCTAGTGATGACAAGGAGAAAGAAGAGATGAGCAAGATTCCTTATGCTTCAGCAGTTGGCAGTTTGATGTATGCCATGGTATGCACACGACTAGACATTGCATATTCAGTGGGAGTAGTGAGTAGGTTCCTTGCCAATCCAAGCAAACAACATTGGCAAGCAGTAAAATGGATTTTGAGGTATCTCAAGGGTACTAGTCATTATTGTTTATATTTTGGTCATGATGAGACTATGCTTGAAGGATTTGCAGATGCAGATATGGCTGGAGATATGGATACCAGAAATTCAACTACAGGTTATTTTTATACATTTGCAGGTGCAGCAGTATCTTGGGTGTCAAGGCTACAAAGAATAGTAGCCCTCTGTACAACAGAAGCAGAGTACATAGCTGCAATAGAAGCTTGTAAAGAGATGTTGTGGATGCAGGGATTCCTAGGAGAGATAGGAATAAAGTAGGACAAGTATGTGTTATATTGTCATAGTCAGTGTGCCATTCACTTGGCGAAAAACCTAGCATTTCATTCAAAAACCAAGCACATTGACTTAAGGTACCATTGGCTCCAGCATGTGTTGGAGGAAGAACAGTTATCCTTGGAAAATATCCATACAGATAGGAACCCTGCTGATATGCTCACTAAGATTCTACCACGAAATAAACATGAGGTATGTAGAGGCATGGTAGGACTCGATGTGACTTGACGACCCTTATTTGTCTTCAAGTAGGAGAATGTTAAGTGTGAAACCAAATTCACGTAGGATTCTAGATCCTTCTAGATCAGAGCTTTCTAGATCTTTCTACACTGCGATTAGTTTCTAGATCATTCCAGATCTCCATCTGAATCACATACATGATTCTAGATCCTTCTTCTGCCTCTATAAATTTGTAATTTCTTTGGCCAAGGAAAGCAAGCCAAGGCCCAAGCTTGTTATGTAATGCTAAGTGATTTCTGTTCTCCAATGATTGTTTTATCTATTCCGTTGTTTCTGACTGAGTAATCTTGTTGTTTCTCCATTTGTCTATTTCTGTGAATTATTCTTTGCTATTGCCATCTAAGTCTCTGAGTATGAATTTGCTGTATGTTATTTATGATTTGGTCTAACAGATAGGGTATATTGAATAACTAGTAGCATTTTAAATATTCCTTGACTTAAAGAAGCGGGGAAAATATGGTGTACTCATAGGATATATTAAATAGTGGATAACCTTGTAAATATTGCTCGCCTTGCTCGCCTTAAAGAAATGGGGAAAATAAGTTACGGTACACCTTATTTTCCCAACTTCTTTAAGGCTAGCAATATTTACAAGCCTATTCGCTATTTCATACACCTTATCTTAGATCCTAATAGTACCTGATGGCATGCAGAAGCATACCCATACATCCAGCCATGCCAAGATTTTCGGCGACCATCAATCTTCCCCATCCATACCAAGCTTCCCAATTAACATGAATCTTCAATCCATACATGCCAAGCTTTTCGGCCACCATCAATCTTCCCCACCCATGCCATGGGCCCATGCCAAGCTTCCCAATTAAGCTGAATCTAGCCATGCCAAGCTTTTCAGCCACCATCAATCTTCCACACCCATGCCAAGCTTCCCAATTAACATGAATCTTCTTGTCAATTTGAAAACGTTGAAGTTCCTAACTCACACATACCTAGGAAATCATCATCATCTCATCATCTTATCAAAAGTAGCTTATCATCTTTGCAAAAGTTCTTTAAAGGATAACGAAATGCACAAAACATTAAAGTAGAATTAATCATGAATACAATCAGAGATTTTTTGACGTATCTTATTGGAGACGTGAGAGAGCTCTGCATAGATAAAATAATTTCTAAAGACTCCCATCCAATCATATGGCCAAGGAATCATCAGCTAACCTTATCTCGGTAACCTGCTAGACTTGTAAGTTAGCTATCCTTGTCTCGGTAACCTGCCAGACTTGTAAGTTGTTTGAGGTAGTGCATGCCACAATTATGTAGGTTTCAAACTAAAAAAATGGATAATCTAAACATTTAATCTAAACTACAAACATAAATCATATTCGCATTCATACGTCTCAAAAGTAGCTCTTGAGGAGTAGCATCTCTGCCATTAAAAAATGAGTTCGACAACTAAATTCTACGTCCCAAATATGAGACCTGTGTTATTAGCTCCCCCATCTCCTGTCAGAAAATATGCACCACTATGGCTCAAGTCACCGATAGTAATTCTAAATGACTAAAATAGAGGAAGGTTGTGACAATATTAAAGAAGTGACTGAGTTAATAAATCACTTGTATTACATTTCTTATTTTTTTGTATTATATTGTTATTTTTTGCAAGGATAGAAAGAGATAAAAGAACTATTAAATCTCAGATAATTCAAGGATATACCTCCAAGGAATGTGAATGATAGAGATGATTACAGTCAAAATTCCTTTCAAATGAAGGCATACATTTTAGAACAGAAACTTGAGAGAACGAGGAAGACTTTTTGTGAATAAGAAAAACAGAAAATAAAAAACAACCCAGGGTAACTTATTCACAACATCTTTAGGTCTATTTCCATAGAGGCAGCTTAACAAAATGCTTACGTTTAATATAAAGATCCATATTTATGAAGAGAACATCTTGAAGAAGTCATGTCTATTAATGAGTGGTCAGCTGTACAAACAAGAGCATGGTGGCAGTGTGGCTGCACATCCGGTGAAAAAATCCGGTTCTTCTATAAATTTGAAGAAAAAGTTATGAATTGTAATAACCACATTGTTTTACCAGATTTAGGTGAAAAAATCCGGTTCTTCTATAAATTTGACTAAAAGGTTATGAATTGTAATAACCACTAGTACAAAAGAGTTTTAAGCTACTAGTACAAAGGAGTTTTAAGAAGGGATATACTTTTTTCTAAAATTTAAAAAACGTGACTTGAACATGATATATCATAGGATTCAATTCGAAACCTTATAGGAATAGTAGGGGATAGGCATGTTGTCGTCCGGAATGTTATCCAAAGCACATACTTTAGATGGACTTAGGCAAATTCTTAATCAATAGTGGGTCAATATGCATTAATTTGCATCACTCCAATGCATTTGAGATTTTATATTGAAATTCATGACTTTATATTTATATAGAGATATGTCATAAATGGACTTTCCATGCCTTTTAGAAAAAGGTAATTTTGGAGTAAATTTCCTCCATGTGACAGATAGTTGAGTCCTCCAAAGTATTGTATCTACCGAATGTATGGAGATAAAGGTTAGATTTTTCTATATACCACATGAACCCTACCAAATGTATTGTATCTACCCAATGTATTGACATGTATGACTGTGATAAGATTGGATCTCAGTGGTAACCTTCCATGGGGAATATCTCCACAAACTAAATGATGATGACGACCTAAAATGATAAATCGACCTATGAAAGAATGAAACTTCATGTTCTCCTGCACAAAAAACTGGTTTTGGTTCCCACCACCAGTAATTTTCAAATGTAGAGTTTGAACGGAATATTATTGTTCAACTACAAAGTTTAAATGGGATATGAGGATGAGCAAGTACAACCCTTACATGTTTTCATACAAACTGAGGGGTGTTGAATGGTTGATTTTGTATTAGCGGATCCCTTTTAAATCATTATTTCCAAAGAGTGGATTCACTGATGAGAAATGTCCTATTTTCTCCAAACCAAAGACCATTAATGATCTACATGTAGATCTAAATAACTGTCCAGAAAATCACATATAAAACAATGTCGTTTTATTAGGAGGGAGAGAGCATTTTATCATGTCAATATTGTGTTTATTAATCTAATTACAAAATAAAATGAACTAGATTATTATAATTAGATAAGACAACTATATTGAGATGTTTCCCTCTTTACTAGTTTATAAAATGAACTAGATTATTATAATTAGGTAAGACAACTATATTGAGATGTTTATCTCTTTACTAGTTTTTAGATGTTTATTGAAATATTTCCCTCTTTACTAGTTTTTAGATGTTTCCTTTTTTCGGTTTTAGATATTCCCCAAAAAGAAGCGCATATTTTCTTGGTTGCTTATTCAGTTAGATGTCTCTCATTGGTGTGTCTTTCTTGGTTTCCCAATTCAAACAAAGTGGAAGTATCCCTGTTTCCTACACCAAATGAGTAAGGGAAAGTGTGCTTCAATGTTTTTATTGTCATCCATTTGGCCTGTGCAAGTGTGTCCCTTCCAACCGACCAAATATGATAAGTATGGTTACTACCGTGTTGTCCTTTTTATTCCTATGTTACTATTGTTGACTAGAGATATTAAACCAACAATCGATGAGCCATCACCGACCAGATATGCGCTAGTGTGTCCCTTCCAACCGACCAGATATGATAAGTATGGTTGCTAGCATGTTGTCCTTTTTATTCCTACATTACTATTGTTGACTAGAGATACTAAACCAACAATTGATGAACCATCTTCTTGCACTGTACCATTTAGAATGTTCAACTCTCTTCAATTGTTGCTTCATGAAAAAATATTATGGCTCATTGACAGATTTCAACTATTCTTCTAGTATCTCTCACACATGCAGTAAGTAGGCATATGTAATATTTGCAAGAAATTCATCCTCCTCCACAAGGATGTGCAGAGCCTCATGGAGATTTTCATACCGTAGTTTGTCCTTCATCACAGCCTCCGGGGATATTGAAATTACCCTTGAAGGGTATTTAATTTAACCCTCTCCTTTGAATAGAACTTGACATTTAGTAGCATCTTCAACTCATTGTAGTGAGTTGTGTCTAGGATGAAGGAGACATCCAACAAAATTAAAGTTAGGATTTTTTTAAACCATAATTCCCCTAGAACCTCCACATAGTGTTCAATGCAACCATGAGGGGATGCCTATAACATGCTCAACCTTACTCATTGGTAAGCAACCCATCGATTCATGTCCACTTGCCTATAACATGCTCAACCTTACTCATTGGTAAGCAACCCATCGATTCATGTCCACTTCTCTAGTTGAAACTAATCCTACATTATTCAACGGGCTACCATGCTCAGGCCATCATGGTCTAAAAATGATGAATTCCCCGACAACGCTACTACACTCACTGTTTTCTAGGTTAGCTTTCAACAACATTGTGGAAAAACTTTCATAAAAGGATTGAGTTCTTTTCATTCAGAAAATAGCTTAGTAAGATACTTGTCATGATCGATTATGTCAATGCTTATAGAGAACCTACTAGGAAGTTGTCGTGAATGTGTAATTGATGGGGAGAAGTTCATATATCTGGCTGACATTTCTCCCATTGAAATGTCTTTAGATTTGGAGATAGAGTTGGTAAATCCAAGAAAACTCGAGCTACTAAATATGGGTCCCTAAAGCCTCTGTGTTCTAGTAAAGCTAATGTCCCTAGTGACCCAAAGGGGAAGAGAGAGGTTTCTATTTAAATATGTTATAGGGTGGCCTCACTATTTAAGAACAACCCCAAGAAAACAATCGATTTTTCTTTCAATAGAGCATGCTAGAGGCAGCCTTGTGGATTGGTTTAAGCCATATGTAAATTCTAGTGGATCCATGGGAGGAGGTACTGGGTTGGTAAGGTTGTCCTGATTGATAGGGTGGACCAAAAAAAAGAAATGCATTGGTGTAAATTGACTTTCTTAATGGGAGCTCTGCTAGTAGGAGGTTGGGTTGATTGGAGAGTCAAGGTTGTGAGAACATAAGTGTGTCTCTCATTTTTCACGTGATATTAGTGATAGTTAGCATGATAAATAGTTTGTTGGGCTTGTGGTATGGAATTCCTAGTAACAAATTGGCATAATCGAGAGGAGGAACATCACATGCCATAGTATCTCTAAAAGGGCCAATGACAAAGTTGATATATTATTTCAAAAAGGGCCAATAACAAAGCTGATAGCACAACATTCAGAGAAAGAAAGACAAGGGCCTTCCTTTTGGACCCAACTGAGTTCATATTTGGGTCTTGGTGTGTAGTGGTGCAAAGGCTAAGGTGTCAAACCAAGCCTTGTGCCATGCGATTCTCTTTAATATCGTTATCTTGTTTTCAAGGATAAAAATCACCAACTCAAGTTTTCTTTGACAATTATGGGTAAACAAAGGTGCAACGGAGGTACTAGATGCATTAGCAGTCATGAGGGTGAGAGGGGTCTACTTCGATAGGATTTCCAAGAGAAATAAACTACAAGAGAGGTAATGGAATTTCGTTGCTCTGCTTCTATAAAACCAGTATTGTTTGGGTGCATAGTTTGAACTGTTCAGTCGTTTGCAAAATCATGTGAGTTTGTTTGACGAAATGTACATCAATGTGTAATAGGAGATGTGGGGGATGAGGTAGGGGCCAAATTAAAAGGAATAACATTAGATGGACTATTTTTGTTTTGAGGAGATCAGCTTCATGGAGCCACTTCACATTCCATAGCCAAGGCCTAAATAAAGGCCTTGTCCAAGGAAGTACTATAAAGAAGTTGTATCAAATAACTCAACTTCTTCATGAAAAACCATTAGAAACCCGTAATTAAATTTGATAATTAGTACCTCTTCCAGATCAAAGATATCAATTTGAATTCACAACCAAAAGACATCAATGTAAGCTTGCACTTATTGATTCGATAGTTTCCAGCACTGTCACGATTTGGCAAGCAAATTCAGGAGATATCCTAGGGCATAGAAGCATTCTCTTAAGTTCTGAGAGAAGTCATCCGAAGATGTGATAGTGTGGATCTAGTCTTTATTGGTTCTTCAAGCTTGAAAACCAAGGATATATTCTGGAGTTTAGTATCCCATAATGTTTGGGCCAGACCCTCTAACTGTAGACTGGAAATTGGAAGCTTCATGTCCTCTTCCATTGCGGGACATGTTTTGAAATAGGTGGAGAGACTACAAAGCCAAGAATCAATAGCCTCGTCATTCATTTCGATGAGGAATTTGGGCAACTGAAAGTGTGTATCGAGTGGTATTTTCCCTAGAGGGAACCATTGTTGCTATAGAGTAATTAGCTCTTGAAGAGTCATGGCTAAATCATGAACTGGTGAGTCCTTAGTTGAGGGTTCTTAATGAGGCAGCATAATTTTCACCCACCAAAGGGATTGAAATATATGACCCCAACCTATAATGTTTGATAGGGATTTGAAGCAAGGAGGACACACTAGGAAGGTCATTGGATTATTAAACCACAAATCCCAAAAGAAGGTCTTTAAAGAGGTGGATGGATTTAAATATCATATGCTATGATACCAATTGATCTACACGCAGATCTAAACAATTGTCTAGAAAATCACATATATAACAATGTAGATTCAAAGAAGAAAATAACATAGAAGTTCAAGAAAACAATACCATAGTTTTATTAGGATGGAGAGATGGGAATTTTATAATCCATTCTAACATTCTCTTTATAAATTTAATTACAAAATATATAAGATAAGCTCAACTAGATTATTACATAAAGAAAATATATTGAGATGTTTCCCTCTTACCCTTACATGTTTCCTTTTTTTTGAGTTTTAGATGTTGCTAAGAAAGGAGTGGGTCTTTTCTCAATCAGTTAAATGATTCTTATTGGAATTGATTTCTTGGTTCTCTAATTAAACATAAATTTTGGGGATGTAAATATTTTTATCAATAAAAGGGTATTATCCAACAAAATTTTGCAATCATGCTACAAGGTCACATTTATTGGAGAGTTGCCCTTCTTGGTGAGGGCATTGCTTTATTATTTCCTAGTATTAGGCTTATGAAAATGCATCCCAGAGGGCATTGTTAAGCAATAATTTTCATTCATACTACAAGGCTCCACTCATCCAAGAGTAGGTGAGCTATTGTTGTGTTTCACAATTTCAAAATTGTGTTGTAAGGCTTCTCTGTAAGCTTTTTCGTATCCTCCTTTTGAAATATCTCATCAGAGGATATATATGCCTGAGTCAATGATAAATGTATAAATATTGTTTAATAATTAGATATGCAAAAAGAGATTTCAGCCTTGGCTCATTCTAACCTTATTTCATTTAAACCTTATTAAAGGCATTTTCCCAACAAGGCAAAGATGAATTATTGTACCATATTCTCCTTTCTACATATTTTTTGTCTTTGTGGTTCTAATGGGGAAACCACATCATATTGTAGAGAATTATAACCTAGGGAAGGTGTTTAACCTCCTAAAGTCGTTTTTCCATGATCAAGGGGTTGAACACAGAATATTGTTCCCTAGCTATTCTAACAACATTGACGGAATTGATGGAATCGATCTAGGTGTAGGTTATTGTGTTTGACCTCCTGGATTTCTTTTACCCCAATCAAAGAGGCTGAAATTAATAAAAAATATTGTTCTTTCTTATCTTAAAAAGACTAACAAAATGTATCTAGATGTATGTTGAAGAATGTATATGGAGAATCATTTTTTTACATGGTTTTGTTAGAAAAACAATAGTAATTCCAACCACCACCATTAAATGTTGCGTCTAGCTTCTTCTAGAAATCGGCGGAGCTGGATAGCTTCCTGGAGAAGCCACCGACTCTAGAAAGACTCCAGAAAGTTCTTTATTGTGTATAAAAACTGCTTCAGTAATCAAACGAAGATAGTTTTGTGTTTAATGTATGATCTCTGATTTGGTATCAGAACCTAGTGTGAGGTGAGCTGCGAGAAGAGGCAGTAGGGAGATCCATTCACAGCGGTGGATTATGGGTAAGTGTGAGGGCTTTGCTCTATCAGGAGAGACAGCTCTGTTCTGCTAGAGTCAGTTGTTACTCATCTTAGCGTGCGTAAGAAGACGGTTGTCCGCTAAAGCCAAGGGAGAACAGAAAGGAAGCCTGTGTTTGGTGTGGGATTGAGGCGTTCGAGCCACTGGAAGGAGGACTGTGTTAAGACCATCGTGGAAGGTAAAATTGTTCAAGCATGGTTTATTTTTCTTGTTTTCCAAACAATTTTGCATGGATCTACGCTGGTGTTAGTACAGGCAGTCGAGCTTTCAGAAAGGAAGTGGATTCTGAAGACTGTGAGTGTTGCCCGGAGATAATACTTTGCAGAAAATGTTGGAACTGTTGCTCCCACTACTTGCTAAGGGTTTTGGTTGTTGAAGTTTGAAATCATCACCAGATTTAGGGTTTATTGGTTACCATGGGAATCTGAATGTTGTACCAATTTGTGACGAGAAAGAAGATTTTATGTTGGATGTAATGATGGATGCAAATTGGAAGTTTAAGTTGCAGACTTTGATGGAAGGCAACAATACATGGGCGATTGTGTCTGGAGCTGAAGTTAAGCTAGTGTCCCCTCAAGCCACAGATGCTGCAATTCAATATTGGGAGTGATGAGAAAACAAAGGAGAGGTGCTTTTGTGGATGAAGGTTAAGGACAACATTATTCCACACATTAGAGAGTGCAAAACATCCAAGGAGACATGGGACACTCTCAAAAATTTGTATGAGACGAAGACTACGAATCAAATATTGTATTTAAAGAGTAAGATTCTTTCAATTAAGATGGAAGAAAATGAAAGTGTTAGTGATTTTAGTTCTAGAATTAAAGATCTAAAGGATAAATTATGTGACATTGGTGAATCAATATCTAGTACAGACTTGGTTACTGTGACATTAAATGGAATGCTTGATGAATATCAAATGTTTATCACTAGTATTTCAACTAGAGAGAAGGTTCCTACTTTTGAAGAGTTGGCAGGTATACTTATGCAGGAAGAAGAGCGAAGAAGAAGCTTTAAACAAAAATCTCCCAATTCAGATTTGGCATTGATGGTCAAAGGGAAGCAATCCTTCAAAGGCAAACCGTGGGAGAAAAATAAAGGCAAAAATCCACAGGTAAAATCATTTCAAGGTACATTATTACCAAGGACAAATGCCAAATCAAGTAGAGATGATGTGTGTTATTACTGTGGAAAACCTGGTCATTTTGCTAAGAATTTCATGAAAAGAAGATCTAATCAATTTAAACAAAGAAGGCATTCAGGAAATTATGTTGATAGAGATGAAGCAATTAGTCATGACTTTAGAAATCTTAAATTGTTTGTTTCCAATGTTGCTTTATCAGCAGAAACTAATGATGATAATGCTTCGTTTATAAATTCTGGTGCATCAATCCTTATGTCATACAGAAGAGATTGGTTTGATACTTATAATGAGATTAATAATGGTGGACACATCTATTTAGGAGATAATAGATCACATGAAATTAAAGGATATGGTATTATAAGTGTTATGATGCCTAATGGACAAGAAAAACCAATTCAAAATGTGGTGTATGTTCCAAGATTAAAGAAGAACTTAATTTTAGTATCTACTATCACAGATCAACATTTAAAAGTTGAATTTGTGAAATCACATTGTTTGGTAAAGGATGTGTAGGACAACTACAAGGTTGTTGCAAAAGGAATGAGAGTTGGAGGCTTATACAAATTGGATGTAGTGAAGAATGGGCATCAAGCTTTGCCATCAACGGGCATGTCAAGTATAGAGCTTTGGCATCAAAGGTATGGACACTTAAATCATAATGACCTAATGTTACTACAAAAGAAACTGATGGTAGAAATATTAAGGGTGAACACTTTGAATGTGAAGGTTGTGCACTAGGAAAACAACATAGGAAGAATTTCTTGTGCATGAAAATAGAAGAAAACGTGAAATACTTGAACTAGTGCATACTGATGTATGTGGTCCAATGCAAACTAAGTCACTTGGTGGAGCATATTACTTTCTTATATTTATTGATGATAGCACTAGATACACCTGGGTGTACCTTATAAGAAACAAAAGTGACGTGTTTGAATACTTTAAAGAATTCAAGAGTATGGTTGAAAAGCAAAAAGGAAAGAGCATTAAAATTCTTCGATCAGATAAAGGTGGTGAATACACTTCAGGAGCTTTTATCAAATATTGCAAACAAAATGGAATTATGCAACAATTTATAGTACCACATACACCTCAACAAAATGGAGTAGCTGAGAGAAAGAATAGAACATTTGTTGAATGTGCTCGAAGTATGTTAAAAAGTAAAGGACTTTCTAATAGTTTTTGGGTTGAAGCCATTAACACAACTGTATATCTTAAAAATAGAATCCCTACTAAGTATCTTGAGCACAAAACACCATTTGAAGCATTTTATGGTTTTAAACCTAAAGTTAGTCTTTAAAGGATATTTGGATGCAAGGCCTTTGCTCATATTCCTAAAGAGGATAAGAGAAAGTTAGATGTCAAAGCCATGAAATGTATTTTTATTGGATATTGCACTGATCAAAAAACAGATAAAATGTATGATCCAAGTACTCACAAGGTCTTTGCAAGTAGAGATGTTATATTTCATGAGCATGTAGATAAACAAATAAAAGAAGATGAACATAATACATGGCAGTCTTCTTATGAAAACTTTAAGGAAGAAGAAGAAGTTGTGGAATCAACTCAAGAACTAGAACACATGGACATTCCAAAAAACACATCAAAGAATCAAAGTCCACAAAGAAATGAAGGCACTCCACAGAGAAGAAAAGGAGAAGGTACTCCACAAAGTAATGAACCTCTAAGAAGCTCAACATGATAGATTCAAGCCCCCATCAGGTATAAAGATTATGCTTTAATGTCTCAAGTAATGACTGTTTTTGAGCCCTCAAATTATGAACAAGCCAAAAATCATAAAGAATGGATGTAAGCTATGAAAGAAGAATATGATTCTATAATGAAAAATGAAACTTGGGAATTAACAGAATTACCTAAAAATAAAGTCCCTATAGGATCAAAATGGTTGTACAAGACAAAATTTAATGCAGATGGTAGCATAGACAAACATAGGGCAAGATTGGTTGAAAAAGGTTATTCACAAAAAGAAGGTATAGATTATGAAGATACCTTTGCTCCGGTTGCAAAAAAGAATACAATTAGAATAATGATAGCATTGGAAACTAAATATGATTGGAAGCTACATCAACTAGATGTAAAGTCAACTTTTCTAAATGGTGACTTAAAAGAAGAAAGTTATCTTGTTCAACCAGAAGGATTTGTAAAGAAAGGTCAAGAACAACTTGTATACAAGTTAAAAAAGGCCTTATATGGACTAAAACAAGCCCCTACATATTGGTATGAGAAAATCGACAAATTCTTCTTTCAGTAAAAATTTAAAAAAAGAAAAAATGATCCTAATTTGTATGTCAAGACAGACAGAAATGGGGATATAGTATTACTTTCTATATTTTTGATGATCTAATAATAACAGGGAGTGCTGATAAATTAATTACAAATATAAAAATGAAGTTATCATGGGAATTCGAGATGAAGGATCTTGGTGAGATGCACTATTGTCTAGGTCTTCAAGTATGGAGAGATGATGGAAGAACCTTAATCACACAAAGAAAATATACAAATGAAGTACTAAAGATATTTCATATGAATGGATGTAAAGCAGTGAGTACTCCATTGGAACAAAATATCAAATTAATAAGTGATGATGGAACAAAAGAGGTGAATGGAACATTATATTGACAATTAGTGGGAAGTCTGAATTATCTCACTGCCACTAGACCAGACATTGCTTATGCAATAAGCATATTTAGTCCATTCATGGCTAAGCCTCATGAAAGCCATTGGATAGCTGCAAAAAGGGTCCTTCGATACTTAAAGGGAACTATCAACTTTGGTATTGAATATACTAATTCTTGTAATGTTGAATTGACAAGTCATTCTGATTCTGACTGGGCTGGAAATCCAGATGATAGGAAATCCACCACTGGATACGTCTTCAATACAGGATCGGGAGCTATATCATGGAGCAGTAAGAAACAAACAACAGTTTCCTTGTCATTAAATGAATCATAATATAAAGCATTATGTAGTGGCACTTGTGAAGCTATATGGCTCAGAAGAATACTTGAAGATGTTGGTGAAGGTCAACAAGAACTTATAGTGATCAGATGTGATAATCAAAGCACCATCAAACTGGAGAACAATCCTGTGTGTCATGCAAGGTCAAAACATATAGACACAATATCATTTTGTAAGAGAAAATGTCCAATTAAAATAAATTTCTCTAATGCACTATAATACAAATGAGAATGTAGCTGACATATTCACTAAGCCTCTTGGGAAGGCAAAATTTGAGTTTTGTAGAAGTAAGTTATGTGTTGTAGAAAATCAAGATTATAATGTAAGCCTAGTTGAGACATAGACTAGCAGGCATGACAATTAAGAGTATGTTTACAGTATTTTATATATTGTATATTTGTTATAAGGTTGGAATTAAGGGGAGTGTTGGAAAAACAATAGTAATTCCAACCACCACCATTAAATGTTGCGTCTAGCTTCTTCTAGAATTCGACGGAGCTGGATAGCTTCCTGGAGAAGCCACCAACTCCATAAACTTCTCCTATGTGTATAAAAACCCTCTTTGGCAATCAAAACATGCATGTGTTTAGTGTTTTGTGTTCATTTCTAAGTTCATGCGCCCTCTGTTATGGTATCAGAGCTCATACACTAAACACAAAACTGTCTTCATTTGATTACTGAAGCAGTTTTTATACACAATAAAGAACTTTCTGGAGTCTTTCTGGAGTTGATGGCTTCTCCAGGAAGCTATCCAGCTTTGTTGAATTCTAGAAGAAGCTAGACACAACATTTAATGTTGGTGGTTGGAATTACTATTGTTTTTCCAACACACCCCTTAATTGGTTCTCCCATTTTTGTTTTGGAAATTTAAACATTTGTATATGTACAGTGTTTACAGCACAAAGCTAATAGAATTTAATGGAGGACCACAGATTCTAGTTGGTCCAATATCTTCATAGAAGATTCCCACAGTCTGTTGTGGATGGTGGAAACCATGTCCTAACCATCGAGGATTAGTGAAGTGTGAATTAACTTATGGTAGTTCGATTTCCAAGTATAATTATCTAAAAGGTAAGTAACATGATTTTTGACATTTGCCAGGAAAATGTAAAAATTTGCAATCCAATTTCAGGAATAGTATTTCAGGAATACTAGAGATCATAGTTTTCTCACAGTCACATGAAATGTGAAAACATGACAATTTGCCATTTTTGTGCGAAAACATGACAATTTGTCATTTTTGGGGCCTGAAATTACAAGTTTACCAATGCAAATTTACAATTTACCTTCTCTGTCATCTATGTTTTATGTATATGTGTGATTTTTTGTTTTGGGCAGATGAGTGAGCATCAAATTTTTTCATGTTATTACAATCTTAATAAAAAAAACCATCAAATTGTTTCATGTTATTACAATCTTAATAAATGAAACCATTAATAATAAAAATGTGGGAAACTCTTATGAGTATTATTAAGAGGATTTAAGATTTAAGCACTTGTCTAGAATGTGAAATAAATTATTTGTCTTAAAACAAACACAAAGACACAGATAACCATTTAAGGGATGATAATTGTAACCCAGGAAGAACAACCACTATCCATTCCATTGTGATAAGTGGAATATAAATATAGTGGCAACATTCATTATTAATGATATTTGTCGCGAATCCATGATTTTTCGAGTCTAAAAAACCTAAACCCTGTCATGCGCTGCTCTATAGGCTATAGAGTATAGTAGTATAGTTATCATCCTTGTAGGTTATATAATATTACAATATTTCTATCCTAGAGTTCTAGGAGGTTAAGTACCTATTATAATTTATGATGGTACCCTATCTAGATGAAAATACATTTGGTTGGTTTCTTAAAGTTGAAATGGGTTGTAATTCTTGGTGAAATCATGATTATATTTTAATATAAAACAAATTGTATTAACTTTTGGAGAATTTTGATTGTGTAGACTTCAAAATTTAAAGCTATGATTTCATGTAAAATGGACTTAAACTATGAAAATCACCCGAAAGAGAAAAATATATATAAAAAATTCCTCGTAAACTACTGCGTCCATATTTTGATCACTTTGATGGATTTATGATGTTAGGTTTTAGGATATGTAGATTTCATGTCCATTTATCGAGTACAAATTTGGAGGAAAAATCATTAAGAACCTGGCAGTGGAGAAGGATGTGGCAGTGGTTAACGACTACTTACCTGTACAACCTTCAATGTGTGCCCATCAACAACTACTTACAACCTCCAATTTGACCTTCTACTACCTATGAAATGAAGGTGCTTTACCTTACCCTTCGGAGTCGGGCAAGATTATTAGATAAGGAGGGATGTGGGAAGAAGCAGGAAATGAACACAGAAGGAATGGGGCTGATAAAAGGGTTAGACTGTTTTGAAGGAGAAAAACAAAATATCATTAATTACCATGTAATTCAATAAGCCAATCAATAAGCACCAATAATTTACTTATGACCCTTTCTCTAGTTTACTTATGACCATCTTTATGTATGTTTTTAATGAGTAAATGTTTTCAAGGAGTCAAAGGGATACAATAAAATAATGATTAAAGAGTAAACATTTTTAGAGTCAAAGGAAAACAATAAATTACTTTATTTATGATAATTTGTCTATTCATTTTTAACGAGTAAATGTTTTGGAAAGAGTGAAAGGAATACAACAAATTAATGACTAAAGAGTAAAAGTTTTTGAAGGAGTCACAGGGATACGATAAGATGTGTCCATTTTTTGATCACTTTCATGGATTCATATTTTGATGTTGGTATGTAGATTTCATATCTATTTATGAAATAAGGTTTTGGAGGAGAAATCAGTAAGCACCATACATGTTTTTGGAGGAGAAAATTTTCTTTTGAAATTGTAAAATAAAATATCAATATGCGCCATGTCATGCGATAAGTTAATCAATAAGCACCAATAATTATTTTATTACCCCTTCCATGTACCTTTTTAAAGGGTAAAAGCTTTTGAAAGCATTAAAGATACAATAAGTTAATTGTTAAAGAGTAAAAGTTTCTGAAAGAGTCTAAGGGATTCAATAATATATATAACTTATTTGTTTATTTTCTTCTTTTTATTTATAAGTTTAGTCCTAATGGATAGTCTAGTGGATGAAGCCTGGGGCCATGTTAAGTCTTTGGCCCTCTATCATGAGGCATAGGTTCAATTCTCTTTGGGTCCACCAAGGTCAAGGTCAAAGTTAGGCTCCATCTTTTGAGTGGATTGGTCGTGTGGTCCCTTTGGGTGGTCCCGCCTAGGGGTCATTACAAAGAAAAGAAATAAGACATATTATTTTCTTTTCTTTTTTTGTTTGTTAGGTAATGTGAGTCCTGAGATGACTGGCATGCCTAAGTTGTGGCTTAATTAAAAACAACACAAGAGAATCTAAGGCATGGAAATCACATGATGGTTGCGCGTTACCTAAGCTACACCCTCCCTTAACATCACTGGATTTTTTCGAGTGAGATTTCAAACCGATGACCATTTCACCACGAAGTTCCATAAAATAACACTCTATGCCCCATGGGCTTATTAGTTTATTTTAGTTTATACTATTAATTTTTTTTTGTCTTTTTTTCATTATTAATTATTGAATTTTTGTTTTCTTGGTGTTGAATATGAATGAACACATTAACTCATTAAAAATAAATGAAAAAAATGAAGCAAATCAAATCATTGATCTATTAACACATATTTATTGGTTAGAAATAGTATTTGATTATTCACCCATACATAGATACTTCAAAGGGATCAAACAAATTGGACTACTCCAAAGGGATTACATGGATTGGAGACATCAAATAGAATGGATTGGGATTAGAAATTCATTGTAGAATGACATCATAGGCCCCATGGGGGACATGAAATGGAAAATCTCATTAATTTGTTAACCGAGCGATATTAACCGAGGTCATTTCACATAAACCTTTTCTTCCAAAAATCCATTTAAAAATGTGCAATTAACATCCATTTTATACATTTTCCATTTATTTTGTGGAGCAATGGCTAACACAATCTTTATTGTGTTAAGTCTAGATACTAGTACACAACTTTCGTTATAACCAATACCAGGTTATTGACTAAACCGCTGAGCTACTAGTATTTCTTTATGTTTCTCAATTTCACATTCAAATTTCAATTTCGCCTTGTAAATCCATTTAACACCTATACTATTTTTACCTTCAGGAATATTTACAAGCTCCCAAGTATTATTTCTTTCTATAGCATCAATCTCTTCATCGAGATCCTTTACCCTAATTTCTTCTTTAACAACTTCATCAAAATTTACAGGATCATATACAATTAATGAAACATTTAAAACTTGAGATATTTCATCATTCCGTTCATACAATTGTTTTAAAAGTATAGTCTTATGACCTTTAATTATGTTCGTTATTCTAGCTAATGTAGGATTAGATTGATTATTTATCTTTGATCCTGTTATTTGTTGTCCACCATAACCCAATGGTTCTCCATGCTCTTGAGTTCTTAGTGTTATAAATTATGATGGGATGATTATCAGTGATTTTCTTGATAAAGTGCCTGCAACAGGTGTACATGAAATCAACTGTCCACAATGTACTTCCTACTAATATCCATCTTCATATCTATAAAATAATATGGTTCCCTTTTCAACAAATTTATATATGCTATCATCCCAAGCTTCTTCTTTCTTGAACTCAACATCTCTACTGATAATATACTTCTTGGTGATCGGATTATAGAGTCTAAATGCCTTAAACACCTTACTATATCCAATAAATATACACTTATTTTCTTCTATCATTTAACCTTTGTCTCATCTCTTTACGTACATGTGCATAATCCACACACCCAAAAATTCTTAAATGAGATATATTACGACTCTTATCACTCCTAGATCCTTCGGGAACTCAGTTCTTCACACTCTTAGTGAGACTTATGTTAAAAATATAAACAACACAAGTAACTGCTTCTCCCCAATATTAATTTCGTAAATGCTTTTACTTTAGTATACTTAAAGATATATTTGTAATGGTTTGATTTTTCCTTTCAAGCACTCAATTTTGTTGTGGAGTATAAGATATAGTAAGCTATATTTTGATTCCATAAGCTTGGCAAAACTAAATGAAACCATTTAGCATATATTCACCACCTCTACCTAATCTAAAAATTTTAATTTTTTTGCCACTTTCCTTATCAACCATAACTTTAAATCTTTTAAATATAGTAAAAGATTTAGATTTATGTTTCAGAAGATAAACTAAGTGTTTTTACTGCAATCATCAATAAAATTTAAAACATAAGCATTACCATCCAATGACGATGTTTGCATTGGTCCACACAAATCAATGTGTACAACCTCTAATGGAGCTTTCACCCTATACGAAACTCCATATACAACTTTTTATCTGTGATGCTTTGCAAATATAAAACTATTACATGAGCTTGTTAGTTATTGATTACTGGGTAACCCTTTCACCATCTATTTATTCTGCAACAAATCTAGACCACTAAAATATAAATGACCATATCTTAAATGCCATAACCAAGATCCATCCAAATTATTAGTTTTATAACCATTCAAGGAAGGATTTAATTAATTCTTATTACAAGTGGAAACATTTTATTTTTTGTCATCTCTACCCTAGTTGTTAATTTCTTACATGGATATTTATCAAACATTGTAAATACCTTGTTCTTCAAGAAAACTATGTACCTTTTCGATATCAGTTGTCCAATGCTCAACAAATTTCATTTTAAACCAGGTACATAATACACATCATAAATTTTTATTATTTCATCATTTCTAAGTATAAAAAAACAATCACTTATTTACCTTTAATGTGTACCTTATTATCGTTTCTCAACTTGACCTCAGATTGAATACTGGCGTCTAGATTGGAAGACAAAACTTTGTCTCTAATCTCCTGATTATTGCAACCACTATCCAACAACCAAATATCATTTGAACATTCTTGACTCATGTTATAGGTCAAATATATTGGCTTCTTATTATCTTCATGCTATTATAATATGTGCATAGGTTGGTTACCGACATTTTCATGCTTCTTCTAGGTTTTGTTGTTACACCCCCTTAAATTAGAAGGGTTCTGCAACGATTTCTTCTAATTCTCAGAGTTATCTCGCATACATTTTTTATCAACAACTATGTTATCTCTTCCTCTATTAATTGGCCTTCCTCGACCTCTTCTTTCAGTAAATTTCAACTAATTCTAAAGGTGTTCTCCATTGTGCTATCATCATATCTACTCATCTTGGATTTATGTGAATTTCGTGAACCAATCAACTCATCAATTTTCATTTGACTAATTGCTTTGAACTCTTCTATGGATACAACCATGAATTCAAATTTATTTTGAAAACTACAAAGTACTTTCAATCATTTTCTTTCTTCAGAGGTCTTCTCCATACCATCTCAATCGATTAATAATACTTATGACCAATGTCTTAAAACTATCCATGGTTTCACTATCTTCCATTTTAAGATTCTCAAAATTGCTTCTTAATTTCATAACTTGACATTATTTACCTTAGATAAACCATGGTAATAGGATTCAAGAGTGCCCAACATTTTCTTTGAAGACTCCGCACTTGATACCTATGGAAATATCACATTATTTAAGCCTTGTTGAATAAGGCCAAGAGATTTGCTATCGTTCCTTTTGTTCTTCTTCAAAAACTTCACTCAACCTTTTTTAGAGCCATCCTTGCTTCCTGATCAATAGGATTTGGATGCCTATCAAAAACTTGACATTCTTCACCTTATATAAACCATGGTAATAGGATTCAAGAGTGCCCAATGTTTTCTTTGAAGACTTTGCACTTGATACCTATAGAAATATCACATTATATAAGCCTTATTGAATAAGGCCCAGAGATTTGCTATCCTTCCTTTTGTTGTTCTTCAAAAACTTCACTCAACATTTTTTAGAGCCATCATTACGTCCTAATCAATAGGATTTGGATGCCCATTAGAAACATTTCCCCATTGATCATGTGAACGAAACAATGTTCTCATTCTAATAGACTAGGTATCATAATTTTTCTTAGTCAAAATAGTAACTTAATATGACTAAGAAATACTGGTATTTGATGTCATCTGTCACAGTCAATTTAAATCTTTACTTGGAGTTTAATATAACTTTCACACTCTAATACAATATTGAGAGACAATGTGATGTTCTACAGACTAGCTTTGATACCATATTGAAAAAAAAAGCACAACAAAATATGTAGCTATAGTTTCCAACCTTATAAACAAATGTCAAAAACCACAGAGAAACAATAACATATGCAACATACAAAACACGTTTTTCATAGAAAATTCAATGCTTTGTTTTCAATAACAAAATACAAACAAGTTGAATACTAGCTTCATAAAAAAATTATGTGATGAACAAAGAAACCATTACAAATAATGAACAACTACAACTAAACAATTAATAGCTACATCTTTGTTACGACTCTATCTATGCTTGCATCTTTTGACCCGATCAATCCCTATTTAAACAAAATTTTAAGTCAGTTACTTGGATTAAAAAAAGAAAAATTCCCCTTAAGATTTCAACAATTTGTGGTTGTGGTAGTCCCTTCGGATCTTAATAAGTTGAGGAAGTGTTTCCTTTTGGAATTTTGATGGGTTGGGGCACTGAGGTGTCGTTGGTCCTTCAATCGGGAAATAATTAATATCTATAACACTAGTGTGGGATGATAACAACAAGTATTAGATATTAATCATTTCACGATTGAAGGGGAAACATTGCCTCTACTGCCTTATCCAATCAAATGTCAAAAGGGTAGTACCGTTGCAACTTATTGAAATTTGAAGGGGAAGTAATAAGCATAACTCATTGAATTTTGAAGAGGAAAATTTAATTGTTTAATCTGATTAATTGACTAGTTTTTTATTTAATAAATATGGATGATTGGGAGATAATAAATATGCACAGAAAGAATAACATCACATAGAACATTCTTGTTCAGATGTAGTGGTTAGTTGTCACAACTAAGTTGTAGTTGTTCATTGTTTAAACTACATTGTAGAAACTACCCTTTTCTAGTGGTGACAACTCCTATGTACATTGTAGTAACTCATTTGTTGCTTGTTACTGAAAATAAAGCATTGAAATTTTATGTTCTAGACGTGTTTAACATGTTGTAAATTTTAATGCTACTCTATGGTTTTTTATATTTGTGTATACGATTGGTTGATAAAAGCCACTGTGTATTGGAGGAATTGATTGTATCAGAGTGTGAAAGTTCCTTTACACTCCATCTGAACATTTTAGATGACTATGATAGATGATGTCAAATATCAGTATTTCTTACTCATAAGTTCCCATTTTGAATGATAAAAATTATAATTTGTGGTTTATTAGAATGAGAACATGGTTTTCTTCGCATGATCTTCGGGGATTCATTACTAATGGGTATCCATAGCCTATTGGTTATTTAATAAAAGTGGATCTAACAAATTCTAAGCAAACTTTGTTGATGGAGAATAAACAGAAGGATAATAAAGCTCTTGGTATTATTCGACAAGGTTTAAAAAATATCATATTTACAAAGGTGTGAAGAATAGAGTCTTGACGTAAGGCTTGGGAAACTCTTGAATCTTGTTATTAGTGTGTATCCAAAGGGAATAATGTTAAGTTACAAAATTTGATAAGATATTTTGAGAATATGAAAGTAATAGATACTGAAACTATAGATATTTTCATGACTCAGGTCATGAGTATTGTTAATCAATTGAGATAGTATGTAGAAGACCTCTAAGAGAAGAGAGTCATTAAGAAAGTCCTCTGAAGTTTTCTAAAGAAATTTGAAACTGTGGTTATATCCATACAAGAATTTAAAGAAACTATTCAAATGCAAAATTGTGAGTTGACTAGTTCATCGATTGCACATGAATTCAAGATGACAACATATGATGATAGTGCATTGGATAACATCTTCCAAACTTAGCTACAATTTACAAAAGGAAAAGTCAGAAGAAGGTTGAGTAATAGAGGAAGAGGAGTAGAATCATTGATCAAATACACATAAGAGATAATTATAATTATGAGGAGAAATCTCAGCAATACCCTTCTAATTTAAGGGGGAGTAACAGCGAGACCTAGCAACAAGAAAATCAAAGTAACAATAAGTCTAAGGTTCAATTTTATTATTGCAAAAATTATGGTCATTTTGCTAACAAGTGTTGGCAGAAGTAAGCAGATAATGGTAAGCAATATATGCACATCACAAAAAAGTCTAAAGATAACTAGAAGCCAATGATTTTGACTCAAGAATGATATATGGTTTTTGGAGGGTGGTTGTTGCAATCATGTGATTGGAAACAATGATTTGTTTGCCAATCTAGACATTACCATCCAATTTGAGGTAAAACTAGGCAACAATAATAAAGTATGCATTAAAGTTAAAGGAGTAATTGTCATTTATTCTAGAAACAGAAAAAGAAGAAGAATCGATGACGTGTATTATGTACCTAGTTTAAAATGCAATTTATTGAGAATTAGACAACCGATACATAAAATGTACATAATTTTCTTTAAGTACAAATTATGTACAATCTATGATCAATATCTATGCAAGTTGTTTATAGCAAGGGTGGAGATGAAAAATAATAGATTTATATTTGTAATGAGAAATGAATTAACTCCCTCCTTAAATGTTTATAAAACTAAGAACTAGGATGAATCCTACTAATGACATTTAAGATACGATCATTTATATTTTTGTGGTTTATATTTGTTGTAGAAGAAAAATATGGTGAAAGGGTTACCCAATATTCAACAACCAACAAGCTTATGTGAGAGTTGTATACACAACATCACAGAGAAAAAATTGTATCTAGAATTACATATAGGGTGAAAGATCCATTGGAGATTGTAGACACAGATTTGTGTGGAAAGATGCAAGCACCCCATTGGCTGGTAATTTTTACGTTTTAACTTTTATTGGTGACTACAGTTGAAAAACTTGGGTTTATCTTCTGAAATAGAAATTTGAATCTTCTACTGTATACAAAAAGTTTAAAGTTATGGTTGAAAAGGAAAGTGACAAATATATTAAAATTTTAAGATTAGACAGACGTGGTGAATATATGCTAAATGATTCCATTTAGTTTTTTTAGTCTCATGGAATCAAGAGCCACTTTACTACACATTATACTTCACAAAAAAATGGAGTCACTGGAAGGAAAATTTGCACCATTATGAATATTTCTCAAAGTATGCTAGAGGGAAATAATTTACCAAATTAATTATGGATAGAAACAATTTCTTATTTATATTCTTAATAAAATTGTTACTAAAAGTGTGAAGGAACAAGTTCCTAAAGAAGCTTGGAGTGGTAAGAATTGTAATATGTGTCATTTAAGAATTTTCGGGTGCATTTATTATGCACATGTACCTAAAGAGTTAAAAAAGAAGTGAGATCATATAAATGAGAAATATATATTTATTGGATATAGTCAGGAGTCTAAGGAATTCATACTCTATAATCCCATCACTGAGAGCTATATCATTAGTAGATATGTTGAGTTCAAGGAAGGAGAGGCTTGGGATGTAAGCATAGATAAATCTATTGTGGAGGGAACAGTATTATCTTGTGCAAATGATGATGGAGATGTGGAGGAAGTGAAAGGTAGACGATGTATTCCATATACACATCTTGCAAGCACTTTAGCTAGGTAACCACTAAGATTCAAGTCATTACAATTCAGAATATCGATAACTCAAGAGCATAGTGAACCATCAGGTTATGGTGGACAATGAACAATAGGATGATAATCCTACAATAGCCACATTAAGGAATATAATTGAAGGTCAAAAGACTAGAAGTTTAAAATAATTGTATGAGTAGAATGAAGAAATAGATCAAGTTTCAAATTTTACATTAATTGCACATAATCCTTTAATTTTAAAGAAGTCATTAAAGAAGAAGTTTGGGTAAAGGATATGGATGAAGAGATCAATGCTATAGAAAAAATAACACTTGGGAACTTGTAGATTTTCCAAAAGGTAAAAATAATATAGGTGTTAAATGGATTTTCAAAACTAAGTTGAATGTTGAAGGTGAACTTGAGAAACATAAAGAAAGACTTATAGTTCAAGGTTTCAATCAACAAGCCGATATTGATTATAATGAACCTTTTGCACCAGTAGGTAGAATTGACACAATAAGGATTGTGTTAGCTATTGTTGCACAATATAAATGGAAAATGCATTATATGGATGTTAAGTCCAAATTTTTAGATGGATTTTTGGATGAAGAGGTTTATGTGAAACAACCTCAAGAATGTTAAATTGATAGTCAAGAACATATAATTTGCAAAGTTAAAGAAAGTATTATATGAATTGAAACAAGCATCTTGAGTATGGTCTAATATAATTGGTGAATATTTGAATAACAAAGAATTAAACAAGAGTCCAAGTGAACCAATTACATATACAAAGGTAAGCTAGAAAGGTAAAATTTTGGTAGTTTGCTTATATGTTGATGATTTGATTTTTGCTATAGATATTTCAATAAATTATTTTAGGATGATCATGAAAACAAAGTTTGAGATGACTGACTTAGGGCTAATGAAATATTTTCTTGGTATTGAAGTAACTCAATTTGGAGATGGTATTTTTGTTTCTCAATCTAAGTATGCAAATAATATATTGAAAAGGTTTAGGATGGATAATTGTAAGCCATTTGTAACACCAATTAGAAATAGTATAAAACTCGGTAAGAATGATTAAGGTTCAGATGTTGATCTAACCTTGTATAAGAAATTGGTTGGAACTCTCATGTATTTAATTGCAACAAGGCTTGATATAATCTTTTCTCTAAGTTTAATTTCTAGATTCATGGAGTCTCCGAAGAGTACCCATTTGTTGGTTTGAAGAATGATCTTAAAATATATTGCCTAAAAAACAAATTATGGCATATTGTACACATCATATTTATATTTTAAATTAACTAGATATACAAATATTCATTTTATACGAACTACTGATGACAAGAAGAGCACATTTGGCTATGTGCTAAGTTTTGGATTCGGTGTAGTAGCATGGACATGAAAGAAGTAATCCATTGTGACTTTATCATTTGTAGAGGAAGAATATGTTGTTGCAATAACAATGGCATTTCAAAATGTATGGATGAGAAGAATTTTGACTGAGTTGTTGCATGAACGAATAGAAGCAACTTATATTTTATGTGACAATAAATCTACTATTACATTATCAAGAAATCATGTTCTTCATAAGAAAAGTAAGTATATTGATACAATATATCACTCCATTCGAGAATTATAAACAATAATGAAATTTGTATGGAGTTCTAGACTTATATTAAAATAAAATCAGAAAAAGGAAAGTTAATTAAAAAAATTAATATACCCTTTTTAAAAAGAAATGTATATCACAAGACATGGGAAGGGTGTCATGAGGAAATGAAGTGATGGTTGTTGGAGGAAGGACGGCCACCGCTAAGAATTAGTTTATAAACTAGAAGGAAGAGTTTGGTAAGGGGATCAGGAGGAATAAGGAAGAACGAAGAGGATACTAAAGAAATAAACTTGAGTTACCTACGGAAGGACAGCTAGTTGTTCTGAGGTTTCTGGGCACGGGGGAACAGTCTGCTTCAGCTGAGAAGCTTACTGGACTAAGTAGCGAGGTTCTGCTCAGTTTGGCTGGGTGGTTTCGGTCTTTTGGTAAACGGGAGAAAACAGGAGGAGTTCTGAAACATTTTCATCCGCAGCAGACATTCACAACAGACCAAGTAAGTAAATATCATTCAATCAAGTAATTAGTCATATGAAGTTTTTCTTAAATTTAGAATAGAAATTTTCTTAAAGTTTCATACTCTGTTTAAAATAGATAGCTCTATCAAAACTTCTTACAATATTCACAGTTTAGTAAACCTTTATAGTTTCAGAAATGGTCCTTTACATCAGCTCAGTCCTTACATTTGGTAACCAGATGTAAGGGTTGAACTAATTTAAAGAACTATTTCTGAAAGTATAAAGATTGATTGAACTGTAAATATTGTTAAGGAGTTTTATAAAGCTATCTATCCTAAACAGAGTATGAAACCTTAAAAAAATTTGAACAGAGTATGAAACCTTAAAAAAAATTATGTTCTAAATTTATACAAAACTTGATATAACTAATTGATTGATTCGATGATAAGTACTTACTTTTCTACTGCGGATGTCTGCTATGGATGAAGATGCTTCAGAACTTCTCTAGTTCGCTCCCGTTTACCAAAAGACTGAAACTGCCTAGCCAAACTAAGCAGAACCTCGCTACTCAGTCCAGTAAGTTTCTCAGTTGAAGCAAACTATTCCCCCGTGCCCAGAAACCTCAGAACAACTAGCTCCCTTCTATTGGTAAATCAAGTTTATAAAGTTTTGTATTTCTTCAATATCCCCCCCTTCATTCTTTCTTCCCCCCCTTCATTGTTTCTTCTTCTTCACGTTGCCTTCCCAAAACTATTCTCTCTGGTTTATAAATTGTTTCTTGGCGGTGGCCGCCCTTCCTCCAGCAACCCATTGCTTCATCTCCTCATGACACCCTTGCATGTCACGTCATATATATTTCTTTTTTAAAAGGTATATTGATTTTTAATTAAATGTCATTTTGTTTGATTTTAATACCAAAATGTAAGGACTATACAGAATTTGTTTTAAGGACTGTACAGAATTTAACAGCGATTGTAAAGACAGTAAAGATTTCTTAAAATCATCATAAACTTGTGATAAAATTACAAGAAATTTTACAAATTTAACTAACATAATTGATGAGAGTACCTAACTGTATTCTTGCGGTTGATGATGCCTCAAGCTGTTCCTGCTTCGGTTACCAAAAGACCGAAACCACCCAGCCAAATTGAGCAGAACCTCGCTACTCAGTCCAATAAGCTTCTTAGTTGAAGCAAACTCTTTCCCCTATGCCTAGAAATCTCAGAACAGTTAAGGCTCAAAGAGATTCCATGATAGGGTATTAACCTTGATTCTACTAGGAGGGGTGGAGGTGTTGCCCACTATTTATCCTTCGAACCTTAGAGTCATGGGAGGACTGTGCAAATCATGCTCCCCTAGATGTGTGATGATGACTGTCGGATGCCTAATGGGAATCAGGTCGGTATAGCCGATGTTGTCACCCTTAGTTTTTATGAATGGTTAGGTGAGTATAACTGACACCATGGCATACTCCAGTAGAGGATGGATAGGATGGGGCGGAAGAGATTAGGAAGGATAGGATGAATTTGTAATAGCTTGGGGACCTGATTGAAGTAAGGCATGTTCATTAAAGTTATAAACCTAGAAGTATTCAAAACACCAATTTTATAGTGTCTTCACATTAAATAATAATTTAACCTCGATACACAATCCTAAGAAGAATGTACTAATTCCTATCATAAGTAATCATATAAAATAAAAACTCTAACTTCGGGACGAATTTTTCTGAAGGGGGAGTGTATGTAACGACCTATCTATAAATATAGAGAACACAAGAATAATAGCAGGCATACGATGCATGCATATGATAGCTACATATGCATGTGTTGCACACACTGCACTAGTATTTATATACTAAATTAACTATAAGTATTAAATATCATGACACTTCTTAAAATAGAAGTTCTATTCACCCATCAACACCCATATTTCTTAATGCATCCTGATTCATGGGTAAATACTAAATTTAAAATGTATAACGTAAACATAACTATAAAACATAGATGTTAAAAATTAAGCTAAATCCTAAAAGATGGTTATATAATTATATATTTTAGATTATTAATAAAATTATATTAATAAATTAATAAAATGATTAAAAGAAATTAATAAATTAATTAAAGGTAAGGTACTTGGTATAACATTAGGATCTTTATATTAAAAAGAAATATTTTATTAAATCATAAAAGAAAAATATATATTACGTGACATGGAAGGGTGTCACGAAAAGGCAAAGCGGTGGGCTACTGGTGGAAGGGCAACCACCGCCAAGAAACAATTTATAAACCAGAGAGAAGAGTTTTGGGGGGGCATCGGGAGGAAGAAGAAAGAACGAAGGAAGGGGATACTGAAGAAGGGAGGATCTTTATAAACTGGAGTTACCAACAGAAGGAGAGTTGATTTTTCTGAGGTTTCTGGGCACGGGGGAAACAATTTGCTTCAACTGAGAAGCTTATTGCACTAAGTAGCGAGGTTCTGCTCAGTTTGGCTGGGTGGTTTCGGTCTTTTGGTAACCGAAGCAGGAGCAGCTTGAGGCATCATCAACCACAGGAATACAGGTAGGTACTCTCATCAATTCTGTTAGTTAAATTTATAAAATTTCCTGTAATTTTATCACAGGTTCGTGATGATTTTAAGAAATCTTTATTGTGTTTACAATCGCTGTTAAATTTTGTACAGTCCTTAAAACAAATTCTGTATAGTCCTTACATTTTTATAGATCAGAAGTTCAATTTGCAGTCATATTTACAAAACCCTTGGCAAAAAAAATGTTGGAAATTTACAAGAAAAGAGTAAGTATGTTCTAAAAGCATTTTAGTGTAACAACAAATTTGAATGTAAAAGAATTTTTTTCTTTTGTAAATCAATCTTTTCTGTTAATTCATAACATTAACAACAAATTTGAATGTAAAAGATTTTTTTTTCTTTTGTAAATCAATCTTTTCTATTAATTCATAACATTGATACATCGTGATGTGATTTTAACCAAAAGAAATTCAACCTCATTCCCACCCAAATTATTGGCCAAAAGGTAATATCAGAAAAAGATAGTCAACAACAAATAAAAACTACGAGATCACATGCAGATAGGCCAATACAACTAGAAGTTCCCAAGAACAAACAAACAATCATTTTTCATCCTTAAACTACAAGGTTTTGTGACCCTAGTTTGTCTTAGTTGTTTCTTGGTGGAAAATGCACATGAAAAGCCTCATGCACATGTCGCTCAATATGATCCATATTGCCTTCCATGAGATCTATCTTCTCTATAATTATTTTTTGACCCTACCACAAAGCAACCTAATGATCCATCATATGCCACTGGTTAACTTGAATATCATTCATAAATCCAATGATCTCATTCTGGTGATCATGGTGGTCTTGAGCAATCTATTCCAACTACTGCATAACTTGATGAAGGTGGTTTTCTAATGTATCAATGGGTGGAGGAAACTATATCATGCCCCGTGAATGGACTGCAGCTTTCTAGTCTAGCTCCTCTCCTAAATCTCTCTACTCTACTCTATTCTTTACTACGATTCCCCTAACTTTGCCACCTTAGCATGTGTGGCTTCTTTGACATTGCATGGCATCTGGGCTGGCACTTTTTCTATGCCCAAATTGTTTCCAAACCCCCTTGCTCCTGTTCTCCCAATTATTCTACCCCTGCTAGGTGAACCCAAGACCTAGATAGCGAGAAAACTTTGAGAAAGAATGGGAGAGTTGAAATAATTGATCCAAACCCCCTTGCTCCTATTCTCCCAATTATTCCACCCCAACTAGGTGAACCCAAGACTTAGATAGCAAGAAAACTTTGGGAAAGAATGGGAGAGTTGAGATAATTGATTACACTTATCTTGAGCATTTAATTGTATCAATTGAAAATAGAAATGAATGAGTGTAATTCTAGAATAATTATTTAATTTAAAAGACAAGTGATAATGTGAGAGATATGCACAAATATCGAAAGGCCTATATTAAATGAGGACATTAAATTGTATTCATTAAAAAAAAAAAATGAATATGCATTTAATTAAATGAATATGAGCCTAATTGTAGAATAATTATTTAATTTGAAATACAAATAAGTGATAATGTGATGTGACAGATATGCACAAATATCTAATGGCCTATATTAAATGAGGGCATTGAATTGTATCAATTAAAAAGAAAATGAATATGCACTTAATTAAATAGTATTTGTTGTAATTTGTGATGATATATGTGTGATGTTTAAAAGGATTATTCACATATACGTAGTTTCTTATATATTTAAATGCGTTGTCGGACCGTATACAAGGTTCACTGGTTAAAATTTGGGTTCCTCGTGCAATTCAGTTATCCATTTGTATAGGGAAATGTTAATATGTGGATTCAAGCGTCTAACATACATGATGAATGTAATTTGTATAGGGAAATGTTAATATGTGGGTATAAGTGTCTAAGATACATGATGAATGTAATTTACTTATCTATTTGTATAGGGAAATGTTAATGTGAGGATATAAGCGTTTAAGATAGGGAAATGTTATGTGAGGATATAAGCGTTTAAGATAGGAAATGTTAATGTGAGGATATAAGCGTTTAAGATACATGATGAATGTTATGAAAGTTATGAATGGGTGTTTCAAATTATATAGTAAATTTGAAAAAATCACATTCTAAAATCTTAAAAAGTTAAAAAATAAAAATAAAAATAAATAAAAAACATAAAAATAATTTTAAAAAGTTAAAAGATTAAAAATAAAATAAAAAACATAAAAATATAAGATAAAAAAACAAAAAAAATACAAGATATATTATCTATGGAAAATAAGATTTAAGATTCTAGAATTTTGATTATAATTTTAGTTCCGTTTCCTTATTATGTTGCTTTGGTTTATACCAATCATAATGAGTACACATTAAATTATTCCCCTAAATACACATTAAGTTATTCCCTTGTTAATCCTTTGTTAAGTACACATTAAGTTATTCCCTTTCCCTTGTTAAAGTTATGGCAAGGCAGAGTGCTTCTTCACAAATAAAGTCTTCTTCACAAATAAAGTTATGGCAAGGCAAAGTGCTTCACATTTTTATGAGTTCTATTTTTTAAATCCAAGTTGTGAACAAGGAAATAAAAAAAGAACATACACAACCAAAGGCCACCCACCATGGGTAAAAAAGAGAGTCACGATTATGATTTTAAAAGCCTATGTGATGAAACAAATGCTAAATGTAATTATCAAAAGCGTTTCGGATATATTATAGATATGTATTTGGAAAACAAATATCGATATCGATAAAGAAATAAATATATCAACAAAATGAATAAATATTAAAGGAATTAATATTTTTGAAATTTTGATAAAATTATTTGAATTTTTTTTAATATTAATATTTTGAATTTTGTATTTTTTATTATAATAATTAATTTATGTTTGTTATACAAATTATATATATATATATAGTTATTTATGTTTTATTTTTATCAATTTTTTTGATAAATAATAATAATATGTTTAATTTAGTTATTATATATTTATTATTTTAATAATATTATATTTTTGGTTTTTAAAGAAAAAATTTACTACTTCACACATTGATTGATTTGATTGATTCAAATTGATTGATTTGATTACATAAATTTATAGAGGTTTATATATAAAAATGGGAAACACATGTCATTAATCATTGATCCAAAGGTATTACCTATTCGTTAATCATTGATTTGTCTTTTGTCCATTGAAAAGAGATCACAAATCCATTGAAAAGAGATGTATTTGATTTTCATACTCCAGCCTAGATAAGAGTTACACCAAAACTTAGGTATTGCCAGCCTACGATAAGAGTTACAAATCCATTGAAAAGAGATGTATTTGATTTTCATACTCCAGCCTAGATAAGAGTTACACGAAAACTTAGGTATTGCCAGCCTACGATAAGAGTTACAAATCCATTGAAAAGAGATGTATTTGATTTTCATACTCCAGCCTAGATAAGAGTTAGGCTGGAACTTAGATATTGCCAGCCTAGATAAGAGTTAGACCAAAGAAACGAAAGTAGTGGTAGTAATTAAGTGTGAGTATTTTTTGAATTTATTTAATCATATAGATTCAAGCAATTGAATCAATGCAAGTTATTAATGTTATTGAGCAACAACTCACTCATACCTAATTGTATATACCTAATTGTATATTTAATTAGGTCTCATACCTAATTGTATATTATATACCTAATTGTCTATTATATATTATATATTATATAGATTCAAGCAATTGAATGAATGCAAGTTATGGAATTGCTTGAATCAATGCAAGTTATTGATGTTATTGAGCAACAACTCATACCTAATTGTATATTTAATTAGGTCTCATACCTAATTGTATATTATATAGCTTCAAGCAATTGAATTGTATATTATATAGCTTCAAGCAATTGAATAAATGCAAGTTATTGAGCATAGATTCAAGCAATTAAATAAATGCAAGTTATTGAGCAACAACTCATACCTAGTTATACCTAGTTGTATTATTGTGTTGTTTCTTCCTTTCTCCATCTATAAAAAAAACACATTTTGTAAAAAATAATTCCTTAGTGTTTCGAACAATAACATTTTTCGAAAAATAATAATTCCTTAGTGGATAGAAAGAAAGATTATTGTATTATTGTGTTGTTTCCTCCTTTCTCCATCTATAAAAGAACACATTTTGTAAAAAATAATTCCTTGGTAGAAAGAAAGATTATATCATAGAAAGGCAAAGCATTCACACCTTTCACACCTTTAATGGGATCATTCATATTAAAATAGCTAAAGGGCATAACGAATGATTATTTTATAAAGTATAAAATGTAAAATATTATAAATAACATTATAAATGTAAAATATTATAAAATATAAAATATTTGGGAGTAAATATTTATATATGTTAATGTAAATTAAATGTTTAGGTTTCCACGCTTTAACCTTAAAAATGTTAGATCACATCAAAACAAGATTTTCCATGTTGATGCGGACTCATTCGTGGCAATTGTTTTGTTTTCTTTTTTTTTTCTTTTTGCCAAGGAATATGAAAACATTTTAACTGGATAAAAATGTTAGATCACATCTCAAACAGGATTTTCCACAGACTCATGTGGCAATTATTTTCATTTTCTTTTTGCCCAGGAATATTTTGAAATTTGTTTGGTAAATACTTACGAGTAAAATCATCTCTAAACATCAAGGATGAACTTTCAATAATCTAATTAACTTTTTCCCCGGAAATAACCACACACAAGGTAACACTCTTAAAATTTTTTTATGTATCTCTTATCATCTTTAAGATTAGATTAAAAAGTATGCTTCTAATTTTATAGGATATTTTTTTAACATTTTAGTTCAAGGTAACACTCTTAAAAAAAAAATACATCTCTTAAAAAAAATAATACATCTCTTATCATCTTTAAGATTAGATTAAAAAGTATGCTTCTAATTTTTTAGGATATTTTTTAACATTTTAAGGAACTAATTTTGAGGATATTTTTTAACATCTTATGGAACTAATTAAGTATGCTTCTAAGTTTTTAGGATATTTTTTAGGATATGCTTCTAAGATTAGATTAAAAAGTATGCTTCTAATTTTTTAGGATATTTTTTAACATTTTAAGGAACTAATTTTGAGGATATTTTTTAACATCTTATGGAACTAATTAAGTATGCTTCTAAGTTTTTAGGATATTTTTTTAACATTTTAAGGAACTAACTGTTTAAGTTAATGATAGATTTTATGATATTTTGGAAATTTAACCGTTAATGATAGATTTTATGATATTTTGGAAATTTAATAAATGTGAGTTTATTCTTGTTCATCATATTTCCAAAATCATCCATGGAGACAAAGGTGATAAAAGCTAACCTAAGCAAATCTTATATATGTATGTCTATTTACTATAAAAGATTCCCCCTCGCAAATCTTATATATGTATGTCTATTTACTATAAAAAATTCCCCCTCCTCTTAAACTGGGAAATTGATTGGTATCGAAAACAAAATGCATGATAACAAAGTTAAGAGAAAATACTTCATCCTCTATATAATTTTTACCATGGCAATTTTTTTTTGAATGGTCTGGTTCGCGGTTGGAACCAAACTTTGATCCTCCTGCCTTAGTTATCTGAGCTCAGGAGCCCACAACATGCATTTCTTCATGTTGAAATACCTATCCATATAGCTACGTATTATTTATCTTTATTGTCCATCAATGACTCACCATTTGGCTTAGAACTTAGATTTAAGGCTCCTTTAGGATGAAAAGGAATTTTTAACTATTGTCTCCATGTTGCTCATTTAAGGCTCCTTTAGGATGAAAAGGAATTTTTAACTATTGTCTCCATGTTGTTAAATTTTAAATAATTGAAAATTCTCTAATCAATTTTTTTCTTAAACTGTTATATAAACAATCCACTAAGTTCAAGAATGGTTTCACATCTTATGGTTCTGCTATATCTTATGGTTGAGCAGAAAAACTGACAAAAATCGTTGCCAATATAAGATGCATCTTTTCTCATTCTATGAAAAAGGAACACACTATTATGACAGTCGAGATTCAAGACTTGATGTCCACAAACAATGCGGAAATCTCACCAGTAATCTCGTGCCACACAATCTAACAACAAACTAAAACCAAATTTCTGATTATTTTATTAAGAGGGTCGTTGTGTGAGATGAAATAAGGGATGCACTTAGTCTGGCCATGGAAATAACTAAATGAACATTAGACCGTTTAGGTTGAAACTAACAAGATTGTATTTGAATTATCTAGATGGTAGATTTCAGGAATATTTTGTAGTCTCGCCATAGAAATAACTAAATGAACGCCGTTTAGGTTGAACCTAACAAGATTGTATTTGAACTTTTATCTAGATTGTAGATTTCAGGAATATTTTGGAATGACGAAGAAGAGTGAGTTCAATTTTTTCAACCTCGCTCCTATCAATTAGATTCCAAAATATTCCCAATACCTATAATCAAGATGAGGGTAGTTGTGGAAATATAGCTACCTATAATCAAGATGAGGGTAGTTGTGGAAATATAGCTTATCATCTTCCAAAATCCCTTTAAAGGATGGTGAACTGCATAAATAAATGAACCAAAAGTAAATAATGAATACAGTCAAAACAAATTTGATGGGTCTTGTAAATTAGATTCCAAAATATTCCTAAAATCTACAATTGTAATAAAGATGGTGGTTGAAAGGTAACTTATCATTTTCACAAAGGTTATTTAAATGACAGTGAAATGTAAAAATGGATGGATGAAGAATTAGTGATGAAGATATTCAAATTTTTTTGACATATTTTCTTTTAGATGCAAGAGAGCTCCAAAGTATTGGAGATAACAAACATTAATTGTACCTTAGTTCGACTAGTGAGTCGATTCATGCATGAAAGCCTCATTATGATTATGAGGGAACTCCACAAATGTATCCATTAGTTTTATGATCACCACTCACATGAGATATTTAATTAATGACTACATGGACGATTAACTAGGACTAGGTGTCAGTGTTCTTCAGTGCATGTTCATGTCTCTCTAGATTCACTAATAACAAACATTAATTGTACCTTAGTTCGACTAGTGAGTCGAGTCATGCATGAAAGCGTCATTATTATTATGAGGGAACTCCACAAATGTATGCATTAGTTTTATGATCACCACTCACATGAGATATTTAATTAATGACTACATGGACGATTAACTAGGACTAGGTGTCAGTGTTCTTCAGTGCATGTTCATGTCTCTCTAGATTCACTAATAGACTCACTACTATATTATTTCAACGATGTAAAATATATTGTATCGATGTGTATTATCTCATAATTTCCTTTTTTGTGCATGAGTAGAATTGAAATTCTCCTCTATCAATTTTCTTTCTTCTTTCCTTGCAAAATTTGGTCATTTTTCTCTAGCTATATTCAACCTCATCATGTTAACCTACAGTTTCGCATGGAATGAGAGCCCATGAGATCTAGGAAGGAGCATAAAAAATATATTTCTAGGTACTAACGATTGGAGTTATCAGAAAGAAAGGAGTTTCTACCTTCTACAATTTTCATGCTATATAAATTTTTTGAATGGAAGGAAAATATTCTACCTCAACTCATAAGTAGAGGCTTATATCAGATAGCCATGGTAATAGATATTGAAGAAAATTACATAGTTGAAAAATCCAAATATTTCAACTACATGGACGAGGCCTTCTATCTCCTATGCTTACCAATTTCTCTAGAATTATTATTTCATGTTGAATAATGCACCAATACAAATTGAAAGTTTGGACTACTTTGGAAGCACTCTTTGGGAAGCCGGATGAGATGTGGGGTCACATCCCTGAAAACAAGTTCAATTCATTAGATCCAAGCAGTTTTGAAAACATTGAAGATTTGTTCACAAGGGTTAAAGCCTTGTTACTCCAATTGAAAGAATGTGGATTCAACAAATCCAATTAAGAAAATTAATTCTTTCCATATTGTCAAAAATTGGATCCAAAGGATGATGTATTTTTCTCGACCTTTCATACAAGTGCAACCTAGAGGATGCGTGGAGTGCAACCTAGAGGATTCCCACTCTTAGGATTTTATAGTCCCTAATACTTGAGGGAGAGAAGCTAATAAATATGAGAACATTAAAAAGTTACAAATCCCATGCACTCATTTTGCATGAAAGGGGCCAGACCAACTTGAAGTCCAATCAGAAATCCAAAGGCAAAGGAATGGAAAAACAACTAGTTTCAAAGGCAAATCCCAAACCTCCAAATGAATCTACTAGCTCGAAGCAAAAGAAGGGGAAATCATAATGTAGCTATTGCAAGTGTGGTTAGCGTTCGAAATCAAATCATAATGTAGCTATTGCAACTATGGTGAGTGTTCAAAATCATCATTCATGAAGAAGAATATTGATCTCATGGCGTAGAATATTCAACAAAAAAAACTTGGTCACTGGGTTCCAGAGACTAAAAAAATAATTAGGGAGAAAAGGCATGTGAAACCAGAGGGAATTCACATGGATCAATTGTTATTCATTCCTCTCTTGCTGCATGGACCATAGATTCTACAACTTCACAACACATTGAAGCCACAAAATATTCTCTCTCATATTTAAAACCATATGTTAGTTCTCCTATTCTCATAGGATATGATTCTCCAGTAGTGGAAACTAGAGAAAGGATGGTAGATCTCAAAGATGGAAGTTTCGAGAATGTCCTGCATAAAAGCAGTCAATAAATATTATGTGTGGGTATCAAATGCCCAAATAACACATACTAGCAGTAGAAGGAGATTTCAATTCACCTTAGATTTGATGAGCATATACGACATACAAGATAACTCCAAAATTATAGTTGTTAAGGTAAATCATCAATATTGTTTCTACATTTTTTTCTAAATTTTTTCCTTAATCAGATTCCACTTTACTACTAATACATGCAGACGATGAAATTAGAAATTGGGATGCAAGGTTTTGACACTTATATTTCAAATACATGCAACAACTTAGAAAGAAAACATGGGATGGTGAAGGGCCTACCTGCCATAGAATTTTTTGATGGAGTTTGTGAAGGATGTGCTCTTGGAAAACATCCTGCACAAAGGGCCTCATGTGTTGGAAAATTAGAAAGGCTCAAATATTTTCTTATGATGATAATTACTTGTGATATTCTTGTGATCTTATTAAATTTCTTGTGTTCTTCTTTTATGTTTGCTTCATCAAGTGATTATTAAATACAAAACCTGAAGATCGGTGACACCAGATGTAGGCGGACAACCACGGAAAAACCCCTTTAGAGGGGAAAACCCAATCAACAAATCTTCCTTTAATAGTTTCACAAGACAAGATGAGACAATCCAAGACTTTTTGACCTAGACACATACATCGCCCAATCACCAAGTCAACCATTCCTTCGTCTTTAGATAATAACCTTCCAGCAACAAGTTTGATCTTGCAGTAGCAAAACTTCAACCTCTCTAGTAGCAGAACTTTGACTTCTCTAGTAGAAGCACTTCAACCTCTCCAATAGAAGAACTTCGACCACTCCAGCAGAAGAACTTCAACCCTATTAATAGCCCAATAACTCCACATGAGAGAGAGATAGCCAAAAAAACTTCAATCTAGTCCTTTTCTTGCGATTCTCCTTCTTCTGCAAGAACTTCCCAATTTTTCTAGTGCTCCTTTTTGTGTATTTAACTTCTTGAGTTAGTGAGTAAATGGATCGAACTACACTTCTATATATAGACTCTTTTGTGGGTCGAATTACCCTAATGTAGGCCGACTTCATCAAGTAAGCGTTGATTTGGTGTGGGTTGACACATAGCTTCTTTAACTCAATAATAATCCTTTTTATATTATTAAAAAGCCCAAGAAGGGCCTCATAAAATGGAAAATAACTCTAATGACTCTAGATAAAACCTAGAAGTCCTTAAAGGGGACTTTGACCTAAAACATGATGCCATGCTTTAATAAGTCATAATTATAATAACAGAATTTTCTTTTTTATTTCTTTTCATAAACACATTTCATTATGACTCAAATACAATTATGAAGACCAAACCTAGTTACATTCTTCAACACCTCCTCCCCCATAGAGCTTGTTCATAATGATCTTATAGGTCCATTTCTTTATCCTTCCATATGAAAAGCTAGATATGTACTCACATTTACACATTCATATGAAAAGCTAGATACGTACTCACATTCACACATTCATAAATGATTGCATGAGATACACATGGATGCACTCTCTCAAATTGAAATCTATAGTGTTTAAGTATCTAAAGATTTTCAAACTGCTTTAAAAAATGCATGCATTCTAGAAAGATGATCAAGATAATCAATATAGATAATGGGGGGGAGGCGTATTTTAACAATGACATCTAACAATTTTGTGAAAAGTAGGTGAAAAGTAGGAATACATGTAAGGACCCTAAATTCAAATACCAGAATATGTAACTTAAACATAGAATTTAAATAATTTATGTAATAAATACCAACGGTATGCTCTGCTGCAAAGCTCTACTGAAAATTGTTCTACTGCAATTCTTGTTTTGGTTGTGTTACCAGAGCGGCCAAAACCACCCTGCCGAACTGGGTACAACCTGGGTACTCAATCTGAGAATGCTTTCCAATCAAAGCAATCTTATCCCCATGCCCAAAAACTCGTAGTACAATGAAGGCTCAAGAGTGTTTGTATCTATGTGTTAAAATTGTTCTCCATTTTTTCCTCTCCCCCTTCTTAAGATTTCCTTCCTCCTTTTAATTCCTCATCCACTGCCTTCCTCCCATATCCGTGTCATTGTTTTGTTATGTGTAATCTTATAAAATCAAATCTTATTTGACTGTTAAGTGTAATTTGTAAAATCTGTAAAATCAAATCTTATTTAATTTTGTTTATTAATTTTATAAAATCAATCTTATTTGATTTTGTTGATTAATTTTATAAAATCAATCTTATTTGATTTTGTTGATTTTATTTGGATATGGGGATTTGATTTGGTAAAAGTTATTTATTTGATTTCGTTGATTTTATTCGGACATGGAGATTTGATTTGGTAAAAGTTATTTATTTGATTTCGTTGATTTTATTCGGACATGAAGATTTGATTTGGTAAAAGTTTATTTCCTATTTTAATAAATTAATTTGATCTATTTAATTTATAATTTTAATTCATTTTTACTATTATTTTTATTAATTTTAATTTTTAAATTTAATTTGTAAATTATAATTAACATTTTCTTTTAGTTTAAGGATTTATCATATATATGATATTCTTGTGAGGTATTAATTCATTACCTCAATTTATATCTTTTCCTGTAGTAACGTGCTTATATACAGTGTGATACATGTGGGTCCTTGCATACGTAGCTATCATATGGAGATTCCGTATGTATGATAATATTCGTATTTTATTTATAGTTATAGGTGGGTCATTACATACATTCCTCCTTCCAAAAATTTCATCGCGAAGTTAGGGTTTCCAAAATATATTAGTGATTAGTGTGAGCATATAAGTCTCTGTATTTTGGGGTTAAATTTGTTTTATATGGCTAATTAAAATTTGTTTTCTTGAATATTTTAAGATTTTACAACTATAATATTCATGTTCGGCCCCTGTCGGGTTCCCACGCTATTCTAGAATCATCCTATTCTTCCTAATCTCTTTCGCTTCCATCCTATTCTTCCTCTAGGAGAGTAAGCCATGGTGTTAGCTATACTCACTAACCATTTGTATCTCTCAAGAGTATCTAGCGTTGATTATATCAACTTGATTACTCATTAGGCATCTCGCAGTCATCATCACACGTCTAGGGAGCTTGATTCGCACAGTCCTTACATGACTCCAGGTTTTGGAGGATAAACAGTGTGTAATACCTCCACCACTCCTAGTGGGACCAGAGTCAATGTTCTATCATGGAATCTCATTAAGCTTTAATTGTACTAAAGTTTTTGTCATCACGTGGTCATTTTGGTAACCTGCGAAGTAAACACTTGTCCATATATTATAACATATGGATCAATATTTATAAAATAAACAGTTTTTGTATAGCTCATACATGTTGTTATCTATAGTATAACATACTTGGTCATGTCCTACTCATGTTATTGGCTTTCAAACTGAAATTGTAATCATTCTTTTATTTTTATGTCATTAATCATATCGATATGCATAAATGAAGCAAAATTTATAATATCTTAATTCATATCATAATTCATGATTTAGATTATATAGCAAGGTTAATCAAATATTGAACTTCATCTTGGTATCCATAACTCAGTAAGGTTAATTTAAATAACATATTTCATCTTGGTATCCACGTACAAGTGGAATTAAGCAGATAACATATATCATTTGTAGAATTGAGGCTTCTGTGATTCATCATAGTTATAAGAAGAATTTCGGTGTAAATCACATATCAAAGACTTTTGTCGACGCGTTTTGAACCAACAGGGTTGGTTCGAAACGCGAGTCGACAAGTTTTGATATGTGCTTTATGTCGACAGCGTTTTGAACAACAGGTTGGTCTCGAAACGCTCGACAAAAGTCTTGATATTGTGATTTCACCGAAGTTCTTTCTTATAAATATATCATATTTAGAACAAAAAATTAATTAAAAATTATAAATGAAAAAAACAAATTAATTTATTAAAATAATAAATAAACTTTTACCAAATCAAATCTCCATATTCGAATAAAATCAACAAAATCAAATAAGATTTGATTTTATAAAATTACACGTAACAAAACAATGACACGGAGATGGGAGGAAGACGGTGGATGAGGAACTAAAAGGAGGAAGGAAATCTTGAGAAGGGGGAGGAAAAATAGAGAACAATTCTAACACAAAGATACATACACTCTTGAGTCTTGATTGTACTAGAGTTTTTGGGCACGGGGATCATATTGCTTCGATTGGAAAGCATTTTGAGACTGAGTACCCAGGTTGTACCCAGTTCGGCAAGGTGGTTTTTGTTGTTTTGGTAACACAACCAACACAAGAATTACAACCAGAATAAGAATTAGAATTGCAGTAGAACAATTTGCAGTAGAACTTTGTAGTAGAGTAGACAGGTTGGTATTCATTAAATAAATTATTTAAATTCTATGTTTAAATTACATATTCTGGTATTTGAATTTAGAGTCCTTATAATACAATTAAAACACATGGTTCGTTACACTTTAAATAAAACTAGATAGTTGAGAGGAAGAAAAATTTGTTGAAAGAGATTGCAAGTTACATGTTCCATGCAAGGTCTCTTCCTTCCAAATTGTGGCTTGAAGCAATCAACTACACTTCATACATACAAAATATATCTCCTCAAAAATCTATTACATGAAAACAAATTTTAAAGCATGGAATGGCATGCAACTAGAAGTTACACATTTCCGCATTTTTGTATCTTGTGCATGGCTTTGGATTCCTTTAGAAAATAGAAAGGATTTGGATCCTTAAAGACATCTTTATTGGATATCCATATGGCATAACGAGATACATGATCCTAAATAGATTTGGATCCTTAAAGACATCTTTATTGGATATCCATATGGCGTAACGGGATACATGATCCTAAATATTTCAACAAAAATGATTTATTTGAGAGTTTCAACAAAAAATGATTTATTTGAGAGGAGTGTATACTTTGACGAAATTCCCCTAAAGGCATCTAAGGAAAAAAAATGTAGAAACTTTTGTGCTTCCCCAATAAAATAGATAAGAGATGATGCATCCTTACATTCAAAACAAATTTTAGATTTGGGTTTTTGAAACTGATTCAAAAGATCATGAGCATGCATGTAAATATTTTTATTCCTGACCACTTTTGACATAGAAGTGGCACCTCATGAATGATCTCTTGGATGATCCTACCATGAGATATAAAGTTGATGAAACACTTTCACTCGCAACTAGAAAACTAGTTATTCCAATGCATTGCTACATGATTCTAGCATTAGACTCTGAAAATTACAAAGAAGTTGATGAAACACTTCATTCATTTGCAACTAGAAAACTAGTTATCCCCATGCATTGCTACATGGTTTTAATAAAAATTAGAAAGAAGTTGCAGCGCAGGGAAAAATTTAGGCGCTAATATTCACATGTGGGCTAATTTTACACGTTTTTTCCAAAAATAAGATTTGCCAATTTTCATTTTTTCTAAAAATAGTTCGTCAA
>APFE030105962.1:0-25102 GCA_000404065.3 Pinus taeda | reverse complement strand
ATTATAAATGAAAAAAATGAAATTAATTTATTAAAATAATAAATAAAATTTTACCAAATCAAATCTCCATATTCGAATAAAATCAACAAAATCAAATAAGATTTGATTTTATAAAATTACACGTAACAAAACAATGACACGGAGATGGGAGGAAGACGGTGGACGAGGAACTAAAAGGAGGAAGGAAATCTTGAGAAGGGGGAGGAAAAATAGAGAACAATTCTAACACAGAGATACATACACTCTTGAGTCTTGATTGTACTAGAGTTTTTGGGCACGAGGATCATATTGCTTCGATTGGAAAGCATTTTGAGACTGAGTACCCAGGTTGTACCCAGTTCGGCAAGGTGGTTTTTGTTGTTTTGGTAACACAACCAGAATAAGAATTAGAATTGCAGTAGAACAATTTGCAGTAGAACTTTGCAGTAGAGTAGACAGGTTGGTATTCATTAAATAAATTATTTAAATTCTATGTTTAAATTACATAATCTGGTATTTGAATTTAGAGTCCTTATAATACAATTAAAACACATGGTTCGTTACACTTTAAATAAAACTAGATAGTTGAGAGGAAGAAAAATTTGTTGAAAGAGATTGCAAGTTACATGTTCCATGCAAGGTCTCTTCCTTCCAAATTGTGGCTTGAAGCAATCAACTACACTTCATACATACAAAATATATCTCCTCAAAAATCTATTACATGAAAACAAATTTTAAAGCATGGAATGGCATGCAACTAGAAGTTACACATTTCCGCATTTTTGTATCTTGTGCATGGCTTTGGATTCCTTTAGAAAATAGAAAGGATTTGGATCCTTAAAGACATCTTTATTGGATATCCATATGGCATAACGAGATACATGATCCTAAATAGATTTGGATCCTTAAAGACATCTTTATTGGATATCCATATGGCGTAACGGGATACATGATCCTAAATATTTCAACAAAAATGATTTATTTGAGAGTTTCAACAAAAAATGATTTATTTGAGAGGAGTGTATACTTTGACGAAATTCCCCTAAAGGCATCTAAGGAAAAAAAATGTAGAAACTTTTGTGCTTCCCCAATAAAATAGATAAGAGATGATGCATCCTTACATTCAAAACAAATTTTAGATTTGGGTTTTTGAAACTGATTCAAAAGATCATGAGCATGCATGTAAATATTTTTATTCCTGACCACTTTTGACATAGAAGTGGCACCTCATGAATGATCTCTTGGATGATCCTACCATGAGATATAAAGTTGATGAAACACTTTCACTCGCAACTAGAAAACTAGTTATTCCAATGCATTGCTACATGATTCTAGCATTAGACTCTGAAAATTACAAAGAAGTTGATGAAACACTTCATTCATTTGCAACTAGAAAACTAGTTATCCCCATGCATTGCTACATGGTTTTAATAAAAATTAGAAAGAAGTTGCAGCGCAGGGAAAAATTTAGGCGCTAATATTCACATGTGGGCTAATTTTACACGTTTTTTCCAAAAATAAGATTTGCCAATTTTCATTTTTTCTAAAAATAGTTCGTCAACATTCTATAGCATAAAATTATTTTACCTTAAAAATTGCCAAAAAAATTATATAGACTAATATAAAATCATTAAAAATCTAAATATTTTTATAAAAATGTAGCCAAACATTTTAGAGTTTGCATATTAAGGACTAGTAAGATTCGCTAAGGTTTCTAAACTTTAAGATAAACTTCCATCCTTAAAATTTAACTTTAAGATAAACTTCCAACTTTAAAATTTTCCTTGGTTGCAGGAAATACATTTTGAAAAGTAGCTATTGATGATGAGTACAACTTCTTCATTAGGAACCAAACATGGGACTTCATTAAAGTCACTTCGTATTGTAATCTTATGAAATGTAAGTGGGTCTATAGGAAAAGGAAAACCGAGAATCGATTTGTGAGTAGATATAAAGCATGGTTGGTAGCAAAATTATTTCAGCTAGTTCACGACAACGATTATCATGAAACCTTTGCTCCACTGGCCAAAATGGAATCTATTCATCCAACTCTTTCCATTGGATTAGAAAGAAAGTTGGGGTTTCACCACATGGATGTGGAGCATGCATGGACGATATCAAAAAGGAAATTTAGATGGAGCAACCACAAGGGTATTTAAATAATTCGTCTTTAGTTTTCTGACTCAAGAAGTCTCTCTATGGCCTCAAGCATGCACCTAGAGAATGGGATGCTAAAATGGATTCCTCGTGCAGTGAATGCCTCCTTTTACATTGAAAATTACCAGTGTGATTCTTAATTTTCATTAAACTTAGCACCATGGGGTCTAGCCAAAACCCGTCATGTGATTGTGGTCAAGACCAAGAGCTCAATGTCAAAGGAACTTAATCCTACATCCTCAAGATTCATTGGTTTTTGTAATATATTGAAATTACTAAAATCCACCTTTCTTCTTAGATCCATGATCTAAGGGGATCTAGGATTGTAACCTTCCCTAAGGTCGGGATATATCCAAATCTGGATTGACCTTTCAATGAATTTTATATCCAAGGTGCGAAGTTGGATGCAGTAAGGTTCGAATGCAAGCGAGACCTAGATTCCCTTAAGGTGCACGTAATAAAATTTTAATAAAATATAACTACACCTCAATCCCTATGCTCCATAGGGTCCGACACTATAGATTCTCTATATGTATCCAGTGTCTTGGGAAATTTGGTTGTCTATTAATCTTTGAGAGTGTTAAATTTAACAAAGAGCTGGATGCCTAGATCTATGCCTTAGTGGGTCCCAGGTCGATCCAAGCGGGTCCAGTTATTCTTTCATCTTTCATCTTCTAGTACCAACTGGATGTTGAATTATGCCTATTGGCAACCTTCGCAATGGAAATATGATGAGTACAACTTCCTCATTAAGAACCAAACTTTGGACTTCACTTTAGTTACTTCGTTTTGTAATCTTATGAAATGCAAGTGGTTCTATACGAAAAATAAAACCATGAATGGACTTATGAGTAGATACAAAGCATGGTTGGTAGCGAAATTATTTTAGCAGGTTCATGGCATCGATTATAATGAAACCTTAGCTCCAATGGCCAAAATGGACTCTATTCATCCAACTCTTTCTATTGCAATAGAAAGAAGGTGGTGGTTTCACCACATGGATGTGGAGCATGCATAGACGATATCAAAAAGGAAATTTAGATGGAGCAACCACAAGGGTATTTAAATAATTCATACTTAGTTTTCCGACTCAAGAATTCTCTCTATGGCCTCAAGCATGCACCTAGAGAATGGTATGTTAAAATGGATTTGGTTCAGTGAAAGTCTCCCTTTACATTGAAAATTAAAGGTTTGATTCTCAATTTTCATTAAACTTAGCACCATGGGGCCTAACAAAAACCCATCATGTGATTGTGGTTAAGATCAAGAGCTCAATGTCAAACAAGCTTAATCCTAAATCCTCATGATTCATTGGTTTCTCTAATAAATTAAAATTACTAATATCCACCTTTCTTCTTAGATCCATGGTCTAAGGGGATCTAGGATTTGTAATATTCCCTAAGGTTGGGATATATCCAAATCTGGATTGACCTTTCAATGTCCAGGTGGTAGAGTTGGTTGCAGTAAGGTTCAAATGCCAACAAGACCTAGATTCCCTTAAGGAGCATGTAATAAAATTTTAATAAAATATAACTACACTTATAAAATATAACTACACCTCAATCTCTATGCTCCACAGGGTCCGACAATACAGATTCTCTAAATGTATCTAGTGTCTTGGGAAATCTGGTGGTCTAGGAGTCTTTGAGAGTGTTAAATTTAAAGAAGAGCTGGATGCCTAGATCCATGCCTTAGTGGTTCCCACACCGATCCAAGCGGGTCAAATTATTCTTTCCTCTTTCATCTTATAGTACCAATTGGATTTTGAATTATGATGATTGACAACTTTGGCGATGGAAATATTCTTTCACTCCAATTATTGACAAGCTTTGTTGCAAAAATCAAATCTAATCGTCATATATAATTTATACATTTCTCTTCACTCCCAAAGTGATGAAAGTTATTTTTAGTGGAATTTGATTTAATATAAAAGTGGTTAAGGGAATTAGAACTTCAATTAAAGTTTTAAAAAACCCAACATACAAATATTTAAAAAAACAAATGATTGACAATCAGAATGTGGGTGTCTTATCAAAGAAAAAATTATAGAGTGTGCTAATACCCTCAAATTAATTCTCATTCCTCTTGCTCACATACCCACGGTGTTTGTAGGATAAAAGTTTATATTTATAAAGAGAAGAAAACATCTCGAAGTTACATATGTTCTTCTCTATAAGCCCTCTATTAACTAACTAGTGCAATTTTCACCTAAGGGACACGTAAGCATTAAAAACTAGATACATGGTGGATAATTATTTATAAGAAGTTTCTCCCGCATGGGAAAAAAAAAACGTGTAAGGTTGCTCCTGCATCAATTCCTATTTACTCTCTCAACATTTCATTTGATGTAATTTGATCCAAATGCTTATATGGTAAGAGCATCTAAATATCTATTGCTTAAAGTGCTCTATGTAGATTATCTACTAATCATAGGTAGTTCATCCTCAACCATTGCTAGAATAAAAACTGCTTTCCATGATAGGTTTTCCATGATAGATATAGGTTTATTACACTTTTTCCTTGGATTAAAAATTAACCAAAATGATTTGAAGGATCAAATTTTTTTAGTAATTATGTGAGAGATATCTTAGTTCTCTTTCACATGATTGGCTGCATACCAAAAAGTACACCTTTCTTATTTACCATACAACTTGAGGATGGCAAGAATACAACATTGGTTGATTAGACCATGTGAATACAGCTTGTGGGGAGTCTCCTCTATCTAATTCACTCTTGTTTATATCTCTCATATGCAATAGGTGTAGTTTCTTGACACATGCAAGAATCGCATGAGTTGCATTGGAAAGCTACCAAGTGCATACTTAGATATGTCTAATAAATTATCAACTATGTGATTGATTTCATAGAAGGATGCAATTTGGATCTCATTTTCCATACTGATTCATATTTAGCTAGTGATAACACTAATCACAAGTCCACTTCAGATATGTTCTCAATTTGGGTTCTAGAAAAAACTATTTAGTGATATATTTATCATTAGCAGAGGTTGAATACATACATGCATTCAACATTTCCATTTAGGCCATTTGGTTGCACAACTTCCACACTAATATTGATATCGTATTTCACCATTTGAAAAACATTTGGTGTGAAAATCAAAGTGAACTAAATTTGTGTCGAGATCCGATGTAGCAGCAATGAACAAAACACTTGAGATCCACATGCACTACATATTATAATTATTACATGATGGGTTCATCAACCTGCAATATTGTCCCACTTCTAAACATACTATTAGCATTTTCATGAAGACTTTCATTAAGTAGAAGTTTCAATTTTTGTTAATTCACCTTGGCGCGAAGGACATTTTCCAATTAGTTGTCTTTCTTTTTTAGTATTGTATCTTGAAGAGGGGTTTTGTTCCCCTATGGTTTTCCCTCTTTCCTCTTCTTGCATACAATCCATTTTTTATCTTCTTTTATGGAGAAAAATGGGAATTGGTCCCAGGTATGGTACGCCATCAACAATTCCATAAGCTTGGGTTTCTGTTGTTGACATAAAAACGATTTTGTCAAGGTCCTATTAAATGACATTTTCAGTGTTGGGGGGTTTTGTTCCCATGTGATTTTCCCACTTTCCTCTTAAATGACATTTTCAATGTTGGGGGGTTTTGTTCCCATGTGATTTTCCCACTTTCCTCTTAAATGACATTTTCAGTGTTGGGGGGTTTTGTTCCCATGTGATTTTCCCACTTTCCTCTTCTTTGACTTGTTCTATGTTACTTAGATGCATTGTAAAATTTGTATGTTACATGGGTTCATGCGAGGACTAATTCATTTTATTCTCTCTAGTAGTTCTTAGGGGTTAGGGGTAATTTTAAAATGGTTATGTTACATGGGTTCATGTTGGGCCTGATTCATTTTGTTTTCCCTTGTAGTGCTTTAGGGGAGGGGGGGTATTGGAGATAACACACCCTGGATTGTACTTCAGTTAGACTAGAGAGTGGATTCAGCATGGAAACCTTATTATTATCATCAAGAGGGAACTCCACAAGTGCATGCATGAGTTTTACTAATCTCCACTTACATGAGACATTTAACTCCACAAGTGCATGCATGAGTTTTACTAATCTCCACTTACATGAGACATTTAATTGATGACTACATGGCTAGTTAAATAGAACTAGGTGTCAATGTTCTTCATTGCATGTTCACCTCTCTATTCACTACTTCACTACTAGAGTCACTTCTATATTATTTTCGCTATGAAAAATATATTGCATTGAATTATATCCTCTCATAATTTTCCTTTTTGAGCATGAATTGATTTCATTAATTATATCCTCTATCAATTTTCTATTCTTCCTTCTTTACAAGTTTTTTTCATTGTTTTTAACTAGATCCAACCTATGCAGATTTAGCTACAATTTCACATGAAGAGATGAAATAATTTCTAAATTATAGTCCAATATTATGGCCAAGAAGTAATTAGTTGTCCTTCTCTTAATAATCGGATAGACTTGTATGTTGTTTTGAGGTGGTGTATGCCACAATTGTGTATGTTCAAATTGAATTACTTAGAACTCAATAATCTAAACATTTGTTGAACTACAAACATAAATCATATTCACATGCATATGTCTCAATAGTAGCCCCTTGAGAAGTAGCATCTCTGCATTAAACTGAATTACTTAGAACTCAATAATCTAAACATTTGTTGAACTACAAACATAAATCATATTCACATGCATATGTCTCAATTGTAGCCCCTTGAGAAGTAGCATCTCTGCATTAAAACATGAGCTCAAAACATGAGCTCAAGTACTAAATTGTACTTCCCAAATATGAGAAGTACATTATTAACTCCCTATCTCTCTATCTCCCATTAGAAAGGATGCACTGCTATTGGCTCAAACCATTGATCGTAACCATCAACTACAAAAAATTTAGGAAAGGATTGAAGTTTATGACATTATTAAAGAATCGATTGTATAAATAAATAAATTCTTTGTATGAGATTGCTTCTTATTTGGAAAGGATTGAAATATATAAAGGAACTATTAAATCTTAAATAATTGAAAGGTATACCTCCAAGGATTGGAAGGATCCACACAATTACATGAAAAATGACTCTAAGATGAGTGCATATATTTTAGAAAAGATAGTGGAGAGAAACATGAAGATTGTTTGTGAATAAGAAGTAAAGAAAGCTAGAGAGAACCAATGGTAACTTATTCGCAACACCTTAAAGTATATTTTTATATAGAAATCTCCAAAACACTTACGTTAATTGTAAAACTAATATAAATATTTATATATTTTATGGCGTATTTCCACACTAATCAAGGGAGTATTTTGAAGAAGCCCTGACAATTAATGAGTGGCTAGAAAACTAGCCACAAAAGCAAGAACATGGTCGATATTGCTAAGTAGGATTTTGAGAAAATGTCTTATGCATCCTGGTGGGAGTGAGGCTACACATCCAATTTTAGAAATTCTTATGAATCTTGGTGGGAGTGAGGCTACACATCCAATTTCAATGTTTTATTTGAAACTAATGTGCTCGAGTAGACTGCACATCCGATTTCAAAATTTTATTTGAAACTAATGTGATAGGATTAGAGGCCATATGACTTATAGTAGCTAGTAGCTACTAATAAAAGGGATTCCTAAGAATATTTTGGAGGTGTCTCATTTTTACATCTGCCTAGAACCTTAAAGTGACAATTCTTTTTTAAAACCTTGTAAATATACAATTTATTTTTAGCAATAATCTCTTACTTGAATATTCTAATAATCTCTTTCTAAATATTCTTATTTGGAAAGGATTGAAATATATAAAGGAACTATTAAATCATAAATAATTGAAAGGTATACCTCCAAGGATTGGAAGGATCCACACAATTACATGAAAAATGACTCTAAGATGAGTGCATATATTTTAGAAAAGATAGTGGAGAGAAACATGAAGATCGTTTGTGAATAAGAAGTAAAGAAAGCTAGAGAGAACCAATGGTAACTTATTCGCAGCACCTTAAAGTATATTTTCATATAGAAATCTCAAAAACACTTACGTTAATTGTAAAACTAATATAAATATTTATATATTTTATGGCCTATTTCCACACTAATCAAGGGAGTATTTTGAAGAAGTCCTGACAATTAATGAGTGGGTAGAAAACTAGCCACAAAAGCAAGAACATGGTCGATATTGCTAAGAAGTAGGATTTTGAGAAAATGTCTTATGCATCTTCGTGGGAGTGACGCTACACATCCAATTTCAGAAATTCTTATGCATCTTGGTGGGAGTGAGGCTACACATCCAATTTCAATGTCAATGTTTTATTTGAAACTAATGTGCTCGAGTGAGACTGCATATCCGATTTCAAAATTTTATTTGAAACTAATGTGATAGGATTAGAGGCCATATGACTTATAGTAGCTAGTAGCTACTAATAAAAGGGATTCCTAAGATAAGAATATTTTGGAGGTGTCTCATTTTTTAAAATGACAATTCTTTTTTAAAACCTTGTAAATATACAATTTATTTTTAACAATAATCTCTTACTTGAATACTCTAATATACAATTATTTTAGCAATAATCTCTTACTTGAATATTTTAATATATGAGAGAGAGTAGAGCTACTAAGATGCACACACAAACAACTTAGAACTTACTTTCATTCGATGTCTGAACAGATATTTATATACAACAGAGAAAATTCTGGAGTTTGATGGGGCGATGGCTTCTTCAGGAAGCTTGCCCATTTGTCAATGGATTCTAGAAACTCCATTTAATACATCTGCTCAATTCTAGTCGCTCTACGCCAACTAACACTAGTGACTACGCTGACTATTGCCATCATACAGTCGTTGTGATTAATGGTCTAACACCTCCCCTTAATCACGATGACCTAAAATTTAACTTGCCCATAGGTCTAAGTCTTAGCTAGGCTTACAACAAAACATTTCATTTTTGACTTCTTATTAAAGGCTCCATGCTTGTTCCTTTTCCTTTGCTGGTTCAGTTTCATTTTCACCTTTCTAGGTTTCCTTATGAAATTCCTTTGCTCCTTGCTTATGTACTTATCGTCAACAACCTCTTCTGGATTGGAATGCAATGCAAGGCCCCGAACAAGGTAATCTAATTCAAGTTCTTGGGACTTATACTTGTCCTTAATGCTTGCAATTTCTTCAAGTTTTGTTGCTTCTTCCTGATTGTCAATATCTGCACACTCAAAAACAATGTTAGATTCATAAACAGAACCATATTGATTTTTGTCATCGTGCTCTTTGGAAAGAGCTTTGCTTCCTTCATTTTTCTTTGCTGACATAGTTGGTTGATTCATGTCTTCAACCCCTTTCGTCAATTCTGTTGCTGCAAACATGTTGTCTTGCATTTGATTTATGTATGGAGGTAGGAAACTCTTCTCACCAAACAACAACTCATCAATAAGATGCTCTTCATGCATCATATTGAACCACTGATCATGGGATACATAATTGTCATCAAATTTGACTTCATAAATTTCTGCATCACAGGGAGTTTCCTTAATATCACATACTACTTTATCGTCAGCTAAAGACATACTTTCAGCCTTAATCCCAGCTATGATGCTTTCAACACAATCACTTTTAGCAACAACTCCTTCATCAACTTCAGCTTTCTCACTACCCTCTATACTGTATTTTATTTCAAGAATATCCCAAAATATTTTTGCATCACATATTCCACCAAATTCATACAAAATATTAGACAAAATATTTTCATCTAAAGCTGATATGATGAAAAACAATGCTATTGCACCTCTAATTTTATCAATGGCATTTATGGAAATTCCTTGAACAAATTGCCATAAATTTATTGAACCAAACAATCCCTCCATTTTTATTGCCCAAAGTTTAAATTTTTACCTGAGAAAATTGGCAGAACTGGCATTTATCGTTTCAGTATTGCATCAGTGCCTTCAAATTCTTCTATCTGATTCAGATCTACAGTTGGTTGAAGCATTTCATATTCTTCTGCAACTATTGCCATTTCATTCTTTCTATTCACCTATTTTAATTCTCTCCGAGACTGTCTCCTCTGTTGACCCATCATTCTACCATAGGTGACTCAGCACTCTTATGTGCCCTCACACACTTCACGGCACCGTGCACCACCAAGAATCTGTGCACGGCCATGAATCTTAACACATTCACAACAGGCATAAACAACCTCACTAATCTTCAGTCTCGGCCCTCCAACTCTGGAAATTCAATAACACATGCACATTCTAATACTGTACAACTCGATCATAGACGTTGGCTACTCACTGCATTATAGTACGCAAGGTCTATATTAGTTACAAGTGCACCTCATTTTGCACCAGTCTGCGGCTTTCCAGATCAAACAATGATCTGCTTTCTTTCCATTACCAAGATAAGAGCGGGGCTCTTTTCTTTAGAGAAGACAATTGAAGACTAACAGAATTAAAGACTCCACAAAAAAGTCTTCCTCACGACTCTCGACTCTCATGCTCGCCCCACCAGCATTCACACGCTCTTCTTAACACTTAGCAGAAAGACTCCAGGTCTTTACATGCACTCCTTCTCATGGCTAGCTTCCTAGCAGGCAACACACCACTGTTCAAACGTCCAGGCTGCAAGAGACTCCTCATTGTGCTCGAAAGAAAAATTCTACCCACAGAAATTGGCCCTCTGGCACTACAGCAACAAAAATAGCACACAGTTTCCCTCCGGTGACATATCAACTCTCTACTTGGCATTACTCCATGACAGCAACATACAACTTCTCCAAATGGCACATAGATTCACTAGCCAAGGTCCCCACGGCCACAATAACACGCTCATCACAGCAACGATCAGATCGACAACACCCACAACATCACTCTTCTTTCTTATGAAATAAACCCATGTATACCTAAATCTATCATCCACAAAAATAAGAAAATACCATGCTCCACCAATAGATCTAGTTTGCATAGGTCCACATAAATCAGTATGAATTAATTCAAGTATTTCCCTTTGCCTTTTTTCTTTATGTATAGGAAATTCCTCCCTATGTTGCTTGCCAAGTACACATGCTTTACATTCAACATGATCATTCTTCAAGATAGGAAGACCTTCAACCATTGTGTTCTTTTGAAGTAGCATTAAATTTTTTTGATTTAGATGTCCATACCTTTGATGCCATAAATCTACCTCCCTGCTACTTCTGGTGAACGCATTAACGATAACATTCACACTAGGCAGCTTGTAAATTAATGAGGAAATAGAAGATTAGTAGTTTCAGAAATCATTCGTTTGTTGCTTGCAGTGTAGCAAAAGTGAAAACATAGCGGAATGTAGTGTCTGTGTTATGGTTATTGACCAAAGTGTCTTTGAGTGGTGGGAAAAGAAATCTGAAGGTAGATCTTGAGTTGCTGGGCAGAAACTTTGGTTTCTCACCATGTGTGCTTGCAAAAGTTAATAGAAACATTTCAATGAATTGATGTTTGTTTCTATTCTCATTGATTTTGACGAGGATATAGGTGCACAAGACACAACTGTATTTCTCATAGGCTAACTACTGAGAAGTCTCCTCTAATAAAGAAAGTTTGTTCACAGTACTTGAGATGTAATCTAATGTGACGATGATTTTCTGTGAGAACAAAAAGTGCATGTTATATATAGGGTTTGGAATATTTAAAAATAAAAAATAAAAAAAGAATGGAAATTTTTTAATAGTGAAAAGGAGTTAGTAAAGATTTTTATGGTGCATGTGTGGTGAAAAGTTTTCTAAGATTTAGTGAAATTTGGTGCATTTGGATTTAAATTTGGTGGCATTTTGGTGACTGGAGAAAGTTTTTTTCATCATGGAAAATTTGTTGCCTGATACTTATTTGAATGAATCCACCAAACTTGATAGAGGAAATTATGTGAATTGGATTCAAGTTACTGACTATTTTAGAAGGTTACAATTTGTGGTCCATTGTGAGTGGGGATGAGCCCAAACCCACTATTGCAGGTTCCAAACTTGATAGAGGAAATTATGTGAATTGGAAATTCAAGTTACTGACTATTTTAGAAGGTTACAATTTGTGGTCCATTGTGAGTGGGGATGAGCCCAAACCCACTGTTGTCAGTTCTATTCCAAATTGGGAGAGAATGGAGATAAAAGCATAGGTGTTGCTACGTATGTCCGTAAAGGACAACATTATTCGTCACATCAGAGATTGCAAGACATCAAAAGAAACATGGGATACGTTGAAGGGTTCGTATGAAACAACAAATACAAATCGGATCTTGTTTTTGAAGACTAAGCTTTTATCTCTAAAAATGGAAGCAAATGAAAATATAAGCAATTTTGTATCTCATGTCAAAGATTTAAGTGATAAGTTAGGAGATATTGGTGAAAAGGTGTCTACTACTGACTTAGTCACCATCACATGTATTTGAGATGAAGGATCTTGGTGAATTGCATTATTGTTTAGGTCTTGAAGTTTGGAGGGAATATGGTAAGACACTAATCACACAAAGCAAATATACAAGGGAAATCCTTAAAAGATTCAATATGATTAAATGCAAGGCAACATCTACTCCTTTAGAATAGAATTTCAAATTGTGCAGTGATTATGGAACCAAAGAGGTGAATGTAACTATGTACCATCAACTGGTCAGAAGTCTGAACTATCTCACCACTATCAGGCTAGATATAGCATATTTTGTTAGCATACTTAGTCAGTTCATGGTTAAGCCTTGTGAAAGCTATTGGAAAGCAACAAAGAAAGTCCTTCGATATTTGAAAGGAACACTTAATTTTGGTATTATGTATACTCATGAATTTGATGTTGAATTGGCAGGTTATTCTGATTCTGACTAGGCTGGATATCTAAATGATAGGAAATCTACTACTGGATACGTGTTCAATATTGGTTTAGGACTAATATCATGGAGAAGTAAGAAACAACCAACTATTTCATTGTCATCCACTGAAGCTGAGTATAAAGCATTATGTAGTGCTACATGTTAAGCAATATGGCTTAGGACGATACTTGAAGATGTTGGAGAAACACAACAAGCACCTACAGTAATAAAATGTGACAATCAAAGCACTATCAAATTGGCAAAAAATCCTATATATCATGCAAGGACAAAACACATTGACACACAACATCATTTTGTAAGAGAAAAATTGCAATCAAAAGAAATTAACTTATCATATTGTAATACAAATGAAAATGTGGCTGACATATTCACCAAGCCTCTTGGAAAGGCTAAATTTGAAATGTGTAGAAGTAAGTTGTGCGTTGTAGAAAATCCAAATTATGTTGTAAGCCTAGCTGAGACTTAGACCAGCAGGCATATCAAGTAAGAGTATGTTTGTTATATAGTTGGAATTAAGGGGGAGTGTTGGAAGGAACTAGAACTAATTCCAACTAACCGCAGATAGAATTCAACAAATGATTTAATGCAGGTTCTAGAATTCATTGACAATGAGGGAAGCTTCCTGAAGAAGCCACCGCCCATCGATCTCCAGAAAGATCTTTGTCCTGTATAAATACATGTTTAATCAGCGAATGAAGCCAAGTTGTAAGTTCTAAGTTCTGTCTATGTGTTCTGTGTTTGAGTCTCCACTCTCTCTGATACCATATCAGAGAGAGCAGAGGTACTGAGATGCACACACAAACAACTCAAAACTTACTTTCATTCGATGTCTGAACAAATATTTATATACAACAGAGAAACTTCTGGAGTTTGATGTGGTGATGGCTACTTCAGGAATCTTGCCCATTTGTCAATGGATTCTAGAAACTCCATTTAATACATCTACTGAATTCTAGTCACTCTATGCTGACTAACACTGATGACTACGCCAACTATTGCCGTCATGTAGTGGTTGTGATTAATGGTCTAACTTAATATACAATTATTTTAGCAATAATCTCTTACTTTAATATTCTAGTCTAGTTTTTAGAGAAAATTATAAACCATGCACGAAGCCAATCATTGGTGTGTATTATCTTCTCCTATCTATTGTATAGAACATTATTCACAATCCAATGAAAATAATTAAAAGAACACACTGCCAATCATTGAGTTAGTGCATGATGAATATCACACTTTCCATAAGGTTCTTAAGACTGCAACTAGTACACGCTTTAGATGAGGTACTAAATTTAGAGTAGTGTACTTTCCCCAAGATACCCATCATCTAAATGAAGTGCTTAATATAAGAAAGTGAATGAGATGCTTAATGGAACAAGAACTTAGCAAATGAGGGTGTAAATTTTAAATGTTATTATTTCAAAATCTATGGGGAAACCTTATATCATTCTTAGAAATGGCTAATCGTAGCCGCTTCATAGCATGTGTGACTTGGTTTATAAATTAGACTCTTACTCAGGTAAGAAAAAAGTAGGTTTGAACCAGGCTTATCATACTGTTGAAATTGACCTTATCATGTATTAATAGTACAGGATAGTATTAGTTGTGTTTCGAATACTAAATGCTATATATTGCAAATGCCTTAAATATAATTAGGAATACAATTAATCTACGGTGGTATAGGTCTGTCTGTACCTCTTCCTTTTTCTCAATAGGTTCCATTCCAGTGCATTTGACATTGTATATTGAAAGTAATGACTTTAAATATCTGAAAACCCAATTTCAAATCCTTCGTGATGCATACAAACTTTGATAACCAATAATGTTTGGCATCATAAATGAAAATTAGGAAATGTCCCGGTGTCAAATGAAATAATGGAAATTAGAAAAATTAATTAACAAGAGAGTGTGTGATAGATATGTCATAGACATATAATTGTTAAATGAAGTCTAATGGACTTTCGATGCCTTACAGAAAAAAAGTAATTTTGGAGTAAATTTCCTTGAGTGACACATAGTAGAGTCCTCCAAACTATCTATAGCTGCTTAAAATATGGAGCTGAAGGTTAAAACATGACTCCAAAGTAGTATTGGCTGCCACATCGTTGAGTCCTCCAAACTATTGTATCTGCTTAATGTATGGATCTAAAGATTAGATATCTCTATATACCACATCAACCCCTCCTACGATCCTTAGGTACGGCCATGATGTTTTATCAACGACTTCATTTTAATCGTAATTTCCAAAGAGTGGATTCGCTGATGAGTAATGTCCTATTTATTTCTTATTACTATTGATAAGATGTTATCTAATAGAATTTTTCAATAATGATACAAGGATCCATTCATTGGAGAGCTTCCCTTCTTGGTGAAGGCGTCGACCTACTCTTTCCATGTATGATGCTTATGAAAATGCATCCCAGCTGTTGGAGCATTATTCAATGTTAATTTGCATTCATACTCTGAGGAATGGAGAGAGCTTCCCTTGGTGAAGGCGTCGACCTACTCTTTCCATGTATGATGCTTATGAAAATGCATCCCAGCTGTTGGAGCATTATTCAACGTTAATTTGCATTCATACTCTGAGGCTCCATTCATTGAAGAGTAGCCGAGATGATTTTTTCTTTTCAATTTGAAAATTGCATTGGAAGGCTTCTCTTTAAGTTGTTTCGTGTTCTTCTTTCAATATATCTCGTCAGAGGCTTTATGTGCCCAAATCAATGATGAATGCATGAACGCTGCTCATTAGTTAGATATGCAAAAAAAAAAAAAAATAGCCTTGTCTTATTATAACTTTATTGTAGCCATTATATAGAGAAGGCCTTATTCTAACTTTATTGTAGCCATTATATAGAGAAGGCAATGATAGTTTATTGTTCCATATTCTTCTTTGTACATATTGTTTGGCTTAGTCATTTCTGATGGTGTTATAGAGAAGTAAAAAGAAATTTAGAAACAACACAAAACACAAGTCACATAAAACAGAGATTGAACAAACAACAATGGAGAAGAAATCACAGGCTTTACATTACATTACATCCCTTGCCTTCCTCGCATTCTCAAGCTAAGGAAAATTACAAAATTGTAGAAGGTGGACAAGCTCTAGAGTTCTCTACATGTGTTTCTCATGAGTTATACAGTGATTTCTACAAGTAAATGAGAGTGGAGTTAGTTGGTGGGTGATGGAGTTGGTTGGTGGGGAAGTGGGCGGTGTTGTCGATGTCTCAAGTCACACAAAACAGAGATTGAACAAACAACAATGGAGAAGAAATCACAGGCTTTACATTACATTACATCCGTTGTCTTCCTAGCATTCTCAAGCTAAGGAAAATTACAAAATTGTAGAAGGTGGACAAGCTCTAGAGTTCTCTACATGTATTTCTCATGAGTTATACAGTGATTTCTACAAGTAAATGAGAGTGGAGTTAGTTGGTGGGTGATGGAGTTGGTTGGCGAGGAAGTGGGCGGTGTTGATGTCTTTGTTAGACTTTACATTTCACATTCTCCCACTTGAAACTGAATGAAGACGCCAACAACATTGCCCACTCCAATGCCAACCAACTCCACCACCCATAACTTATAAAAATCACTTTGTAACTGATGAAAATCATATGTAGAGAATTGTAGAGTTAAGTCCACCTTTTATAAATTTGTAATTTTCCTGAGCCTGAGCATGCAAGCAAGTTAAGGCTTGCAATGCAATGTAAAGTTTGTGATTTCTTCTCTATTGTTGTTTGTTCGATCTCTATATTGTGTTTTGTGTTGCTGCCTCTAAATTTTTTTTTCTTCTTTGTAACCCCATCAACTACTATCAGAGCCTCGTATGCAAGCAAGGCAAGGCTTGCAATGCAAAGTAAAGCTTATGATTTTTTCTCCATTATTGTTTGTTAGATCTTTGTCTTGTGTTTTGTGTTGTTGTGTCTCAATTGCTTCTTGCTTTTGCTTCTTTGTAGCCACATCAATTTCAATGTGGTTTCCAGACAAATAAGCCTTAGGGGAAGGTGTTTAACCTGCTAAACTCGATTTACCATGATCAAATATTGTTTCCCGACTATCTGATATCACTGTTGAATCGATCTAGGAACATGTGCGCTTCACCTCTTGGGTTTCGTTTTGTCCCTGAATATCCTATAAGGACTGACACAACCTATCTAGATGTATTCTCAATCTATGTGTATATAGAAATGGAGAACCATTTTTACATGTTTCTCCCATTCTTATCGTTGGAATTTAAACATTTCTGAATATATTGTATTTATAGTGTAGAGTTGGAGGAGGATCACAAATTCCGACTTTTCCAATAAGTACATAGAATATTCCCACCATCCCAAGTGGGCAATGAGAATGTTGTCTTAACCATCGAGGATTGTTGGACGACTAAATAAGTTTTGGTAGTTCAATATCCAATATAATTAAATGAGGGTTAAGCGACAATTTTTGACATTTTCCAAGAAAATGTCAAATATGAAATCGAGTTTCAAGCAATAATAGAGATCATAGTTTTCACACAACACAGGACATGCAAAAATGGACACCCATCACATGAAATGCAAAAACGTGAAAATTTGCCTTTCTAAGCTGAGGCCTAGAATTGCAAATTTACAATTTACGTTGTCTCTTAGGTATTTGATGGCGGTTATTCTTTTTCATGCTTCTCATTTTAGGTCTCAAAATTTTCTCTGTGATAATAAACAATTATAAGAAATTACACATTTTTAAATTTTCTTCGCCTCTTCTATATTTATTAGAAGATGACACAAAATGAAGACTCACTCAAGAGATTTCTTATTTCATTACCATCACTATTATTTATACATTCATGAATCGAAGAATCATTAATAGTGATCTCCACTCACTGGAATTTACTTCTTATTGATTCCCACCAACTATCATCTACCGCTGACCAGGGAACAATGGCTGATGTCATTGTGATTAATGTTCTCACATATTCACCAAGCCTTTAGGAAAAGCTAAATTTGAAATGTGTAGAAGTAAGTTGTGTGTTGTAGAAAATCCAAATTATGTTGTAAGCCTAGCTGAGACTTGGACCAGCATGCAAGTTAACATGTAGGTCGTGATTAAGGGGAGGTGTCTGAACATTAATCATGATGGTGTTTACCATTGTTCTCTAGTTGGTAGTAGATGATAGTTGGCAGGAGTCAATAGAAAATTATTATAAGTCAGCGGAGTTACTATTCAATCTGCGACTCAACCAATGTATAAATTACAACCTTTGGTAATGAAATTGGCAAACTTTCAGTGTCCAGTGTTTTTATGACTTTCCCTAAATCATAATTTGAGTTCTTTTCATCATCATATTTTATTGTTGTTGCAAATTCCTCTTTATCAACAAGAACCATAGTAGTTGGATGTACCACCTCTACTTCAAAGAGGCTATTAACTTTTTCAGTTCATCCATTGTTATTGAGTCCTCAACTTTTCTCTCTACATTGTCTTGCATATTTCTGTAGATCTTCATCATTGTCAGCGTTCTCTCTATACCACATTTCAAGAACCACCCAAAATATTTTTGCATCACATATAAAATACTATACAAAATGTTTTCAGCCAAAGATGATATATTAAGAAGCAATGCTACTGCATCTCTACTCTTATTTTGAGTATTTATAGAAGTCTTATTTTGAGTATTTATAGAAGTTTTTTGGATTAATAGCCCAAAGTTTAAAACTTTTACCATTCTAATGATGGTAGAACTAGCATTAATTGTTTTAATATTGCACCAATGTCTTCAAATTCTTCCAGCTCATCTAGATCTACATTTTGATCCTCAAGTAACATTTCATATTTTTCTGTAGCTTCTTCCCTTTGATTCTTTCTCCTTAGTTGTCTTAGTTGTTTTAGTTCTCTCTCGCAGTGTTTGTATAATTGTGCATCTTCTCTATGTCAGACTGCTCTGTATCTGACATATTCTTCATTTGTATCCATTGGAAATCTGTCTTCAGAGTACCATTCTTGAAAGTTTTCCTAGAGTTAGTAGGCTCTCGATATCTTTCGTTAATCTTTGCAATTGGATCCTGTGAGGCTCTGGGAAGGCTAAAGCTTTTTATATCACGCAATATTGGTTCAAGCTGCTGATCTTCAAGTTGGAAACTGGAAGATGGACCAGATACACAGAATTGGCAATCATCAGATTTATGGGCAAGAGGTTTCTTTTGATTTCTTTTAGGAGCAGAATATATGGACGGTGCTGGTAAAGGAGTAGGAGAACGTATAATTGGTGGAGGTATTACTACTTTTGTACTGTCTCGACTTTCTAAAAATGGGGACCTATCCAGAATGGTCATGGATCTGACTAGACGAGGACTTGTGAACCTGAGACCAAAAGAACCATCAGAGTGCTTGACAACAGACAATTGCCTTGGCTCTCTTGACGTTTGCAGTTGAGGATATCTTTGAGATAATGGAACATAAGTTCTATTCCATTCTTCTGGCAAAGTGCATTCTGAAAATCCTATTTGCAAGGGGGCAGTATTACCGGGACCAACTATTACTCCTTCTTTCAGAGCTCTTGAGCACAGTTTAGGATTGAGGGGTGGCATTGTGCTTGAAACAAATCTAAGACAGATAGAAGAATGGAGCTGAGAAATTAATGTCTGTGGGGCGACATTGAAACCATTGAACTGGATATAGGCATTTAAAAACTCATTTATATATGGATCACTTAACGAAACCTGATATCTGGGGATTACAGAAGACCAAACGAGACCATTATTGAGAGGACTCTGGAATCCTCCCAGCAAAGCATCATTAAAATCATTCAGTCTAGTATCCAAAACACAACTTAAGCAAGAAGTGTTTAATCCAGGTCTAACAAGTGGATTAATTCCAAATTGGATCATGCCTATATGAACATATTTGAACCCATGTTCCAAGCCCCATTCAATATCTTCTTTTTTAATCAAAGGAATCTGGTAGACTTTTTGATCAGTAGAAATTGGTATATTCACAGAAGTAAAGCGAAATAGTTGAGAAGCTCTAAACTGGAAAGCAGGAATCTTATATAACTTGTTTGTTTCTATTTCTAGCAATGTCCAATTTGGCTGAGGCTCAAATTCTTGAACTATAACCTTTTCATCATATAATTTTTCTTCAGAGGATTTGTTCATATACTTATTCATAAAAGACCACCTCTTTTGCTTGGCAATTTTCCTATCCTCGGGTGTTTGAACAACAAATTCATTCAAAAAACCAGCCATTGAGATTAGATACAAGTATGCACCTGAACAGAGGAGATAGAATCTTTGTGCTCCAGGAAAGCAAACACGACAGTCCGTCGCCTCAACGCTGTCTACCAAAGTTCGTCGCCTCAACGTTGTCTACCAAAGCCTTATCGCCGATTCCAACTTGTGTACAAGGACATGGACAAGTACTACTCAATGGGAAAACCAGATAGTCATGAAAATTGTTTGGACAAAGAACCAGATGGCTCTGATACCACAGGAATGAACAAAAGACGAAACTTGCACAGGAGGTAAAACTTGCAAAAATATGCCCAGAATGATTTTATTCATATATGGATGTGAATATTACAAATGGATCTTTTTCCTCAGATAGACTGTGACTCCTCTATTGATCCGACCACTTTAGGTTCACACTAGCGTCTGGCACTGATGCGTAGGCTTCTTGAATCACCTAAAGACTTTGAACTCGGCTCGTGGTGCAAGCATATCATACAGTATGTCCGCAGATGCAGAGCAAGAGCAAAATTCGACTCAGACTCTAAGACCCTTAATTTTCGAATGCCCCTCCCCCCAATGCTAGTATTTATAGTCACTTAGTAGGTAAACCGGTGGAAATTGTTACTGGAAACTTCTAACAGGAGGAATCTCCTTTTGGTATGAACATCACGCAGGAAATCATAACCAAAGGACAAACAGTAAGGAGAAAGCTATAAGATTCGGGCAAGTGGGTACTACCACCTGTTATCTCATCCCTTAGAGGCAGTGCCATGTGGGGACCGAATCTGACACGTATCGGAGAGTATGAACAGGAGTCAGGACGGTCGGAACCTAGGACATCGGCTCAAGATAATTACATAGTGGATATTTTTTCCTTTTTTTTTTTTTTTTTTTAATAAAACCCACGGAAAAAATAGAATATGAATAATAGACAAGATGGCCGAAAAGCAGCTTATTACACAGTGGATATTTTAAAGAAAAACCCATGAAAACTAGAAATGCTTATTACAAAATGGATATTTTAAAGAAAAATCCACGAAAACTTGGAAATGCACATGATGCCAGATGAGTGATCATATACATCAATCACTATTGTATTGCCAGTCGTCTGAATCAACACTGTCTGCATCATTTATCTCTAAAAGTTGGTCTATGTCAGGGGCGAATATATCATTTGGCAAGGAATCATCAAGCCATGGAGGTGCTACTTCCAAAAAACAGCAGAAAAATGGAAAATGGAATACATTTGCTGGTCTCGTCCTAGGATCTATAGAAATTTCTCCATGGAATCTGACCTTCACACTGAATGGTGGTTCGTCTTGTTGGCTGTCTAGCAGGGCTACTTCTGTTTCAAAATGAAGAAATTCAAACTCTACAGTGTAGTCATATTGAGCAGCAATATGAATCTCCCACATTAAGGTACTAATGGTCTCTCGGAAATTAAAATTGCAAATATGCTCACTCCTAGGCATATACTTGAACATAAACAATTTAAACCAGGGACTCCACCAATTATTTCCACCATCTAACTGTATTGCATACGCAATGACTCTAACATAACCCTGTATTCTAGCCCTCTAATGGATGGAGAAGTAAGCTTGCCATGTCCAATCTGTATGTTGGATAAAGCCAAAACAGATAGGAATTGGCTCTCAAGAAAGTGAATAATAAACACGCCATGGCCTATCCCTATAAGGTGATTTACTGAGATAAGCTACCATGCCAGTCTCTGAATCAAACCACTTCTGCAAAATGATTTGGATGACCTCTACTGGTAATGATTTAACTCTTAAAACAAAACAATCCCAGCAGAATTCACATTTGCACTGGCGACAAATCGAGATTGAACAAATTTTTGACTGACAGACACTAGACTGGACTGGACTTTTATTCGAAGAACTTTCCCCTTTGTACAGAGGTCTGAGCATCTTGATGTCCTTAATTTCTGGAGCTCCTTCTCTTGTCAGCATGTCTGCTAGGTAGTTTTCATCTCTTTATTTATAGACAATGTCAAAATCAAATCCTTCTAGCCACAGAGCCCATCTTAGAATTCTGGTATTTCCTTGTTCTAACAATTTTTTGTTAGCCAAAACACTTTTCATGTGCTTCAGATCAGTTCTAACTAAAAACCTGACACTCTTCAAGAACAATTTGAACCTTTGGATTCCTCTTTTGAGAGCAAGTATTTCTTTATGGGAGGATGGATACTTGACCTCCGTGATATCAAAACTACCAGAAACATATGCACATACAAGTTCTTTCTTTCCATGTTTTTGTAACAATGCTGCAGCCCATGTATGATCAGATGCATCTGTTTCAAGAATGAATGGAAGATTAGTAATAGGCAATCTCAGTTTAGGAAGTTCTCTAATCTTGCTCTTTATGTTTCTTAATGTTGTTGTCATTTCATTGGACCATCCAATTTTTTCCTTCCTCAGCCTTTTCTCCAAAATGTTAGTGTCTTCAGATTGCTTTTCATAGAACTGTCGGATGTAATTTAAGCAACCTAAAAATCTTTGAAGCATTTTTTTATCAAGGAGAATATTAGGGAACTTTAAAAGATGGAGAAGGACATGAGGCTGGAGCTCGATATGACCCTGTTCTATATGCAATCCTAAGTAGTCTATTCTGACTTTCCCAACCTGAAATTTCTCTTCTGAGTCAGATAGAACTAAACCATGCTTGTATACCATTTCATAAAAGTTTTCTAAGTGCCTCTTATGAGTATTTAGATCCTTGCTAAACACAAGCAAATCATCAATATATACAATTACATATTCTACCCCTCCAAAAATATCTTCCATCCTTTTTTGAAATTCAGATGGAGCAGTTTTTAATCCAAATGGCATGACTGTCCATTGATATTGGCCATGAGGAACTGTAAAGGTTGTTTTATACTTGTCTTTTGGAAGAATGCCAATTTGCCAAAAACCACTTTTGAGATCAAATTTGCTGAAAACATTGGCATTAGTGATTTTAGCAAGCAACAATTCTTTATTGGGAAGAGGATACCTGATAGGCATGAGAGCCTCATTCAATATTTTGTAATTAATTACCAACCTCTTCTTGCCACGTTTTTGCTCACTGTGTTTGTTGACATAGAAGGCTAGGCAGGCCCATGGACTTTTGGAAGGTTCAATCAGATTTTGTTGTAGCAGTTGTTGAATTTCTTGTTTGCACAAGTCTTGTTCAGTGGGTGACATATGATTAGCACTTGCTTTCTGTGCTTTAGGAACATACCCCTCTTTGTAAGGTAATGCTACAAAATATTTTTCCCTGGTCCATAAAGCATCTGGCCTGCTTGCTGTGCAATCTTGGTGTATCTTATCCGAGATTGCCTATAATGTCTTATGTCCGTGTATTTCTGCATGTTTGACATTTTTTTTAAGCTTTGTAAGGTTCTGCATAGTGTCCTACAAATTATCTTCTTCGCTGGGATTGACCTTTAGCTGGTATTCATTCTTTGCAGGAATTATAACTGGTCCCTTATTAGTGGTGAATGTAACAGAATCTTTTCCAAAGGTAACTGGGAGGAATCTTTTTAAAAAATCTTTCCCTAACAAGATATATGATTCTGTATCAAAACCATACAATGTAACATAAGTCTGTACGTGATTCAAATAGACTGGAAAATCAGGAGATATATAGTTAATCTGCATCAATTCTTTATTTACAACTCTAAAGGACAGTTTGGTAGGCTGCCAATAGTAGGAAGGAATTGCACCAAATTTGCAGCAACTGCACATTGCTCCAGAATCAATTTGTGCATCTAAAGTGTATTCCTTGACGTTTGGCAATTTTATTTTCAGAGGGATTACCACTTTATCTCCTATTCCAATGATGTTTACCAAATCTACTTCCTTAGATTTCATGGGCATTTCTTCCGGAATATCCTTCAGCAGAATTCTTGCCAATTTGGAATTAACATCATCATATTCAGAAATAAGCTTTTGGAGTTTGGCTGATAATTGCAACATTTTTGATCTTGTTAAATTAATAGATGATTCCAAACTGCTAATTTTCTTCTTGAGAGTATTGATTTCATCCATACTTGTATCTTGAGAGGCTTCTGTAATACTCAATGGTTTGAACATTGAATCAAACTCTCTTGCTTCAAAAAACTCATCCTCAGTAACCCTTTTGGAAGGCAATTGTTTTTCTAAACTCTCTAGCTTTTCTTTCAATCTTCTGCTAGTTGTTAACTGGGATGGTGAAAGCTGGGCTAACTGTGCCTTTATGTCATTAATCTGATTATGCAAATTATCTGTTTTATTGAAGGAAAACATCTTAATGTCAGCAATAAAAGTTTCATCAGAATCAGAGGAATCAGATTCTAACCTTATTTTGTTGTTATTAGGCAAATCCTCAACGTCTGAATCAGAAGAATCACTGGATATTTCAAAATATTCTCCATCTGAGTGGGATATGAGATCCCAATCTTCAGGATTATGGACTGAAGTGAATACGTCCATGATCTTTAACTGTTTTTTATTCCTTTTGTCTTTGCATGCATTTACATAATGGCCTTCTTTTCCACATATAAAATAGGTCACTCTTTTAGAAGGCTTTGCTCTTTTCCTAAATATTGTCCTCTTCTTTTGGGAAAATTTAAAAGGATAGTATTTCTTCCTTAGAGTATACTTGTCTATCTTGCATGAACATGAAACTTTAGGCACCTTCTTTTTAGATTTGCTTCTACATCCAAAATCATAAGTTTCTGCAAAATTATTACACAACTTTGTACTAAAATGCATCTGCTTTTTGAAATTCTTTTTAGCTTTTTCTGATGCACATTCTCTTTGCAGAATTGAAACTATCATCTGATGTACTGCAGCAAATGAAGAATTTTCAATTTGTACCTTGTTGGCTTCAATATACTAGTTAATCAAATTTGGAATTTTCCCTGGCATTGAAGCTATGTAATACCTCAGATAAGC
>APFE030105955.1:0-10294 GCA_000404065.3 Pinus taeda | reverse complement strand
CCACCTCCACCACCTCCACTACCTCCTCCTCCTCCACCTCCTCCACCTCCAACTCCATCTCGACCAACATCACCACCTCCTCCTCCTCGTCGACCACCTCCTCCTCCAACTCCACCTCCTCCACCTTCACCTCCATCTCAACCAACATCACCACCTCCTCCTCCTCCTCCTCCTTGACCACCTCCTCCTGCAACTCCACCTCCTCCTAAACCACAACTTCCACCTCCATCTCCACCACCACCTCTGCCTCCTCCTCCTCCTCCTCCTCCTACTCCATATCCACCTCCACCACTTCTACCTCCTCCTGCTCCTCGTCCACTTGCTTCTCTTCCACCTACTCTTCCTCCACCTCCACCTCCTCCACCACCTCTGCCTTATGCCTCCACCCATTACACCACCTCCATCTCCGTCTCCTCCTCCTCCTCCTCCTCCTCCACCACAACCACCACCACCTCCACCTCCACTTCCACCACCTACATGTCCACCGCTTCTACCTTGTCCTCCTCCTCCACCTACTCTTCCTCCACCTACACATCGTCCACCACCTTTGCCTTTGACTCCTCCACCAGCTCCTCCTCATCTGTCACCTCCTCTTCCATCACCTCCACCTCCTCCCCCACCACTTCCACCACATCCTCCATCTCAACCACCACCATCACCACCTCCTCCTTCTCCTCCTCCTCCTCCACCACCACTTCAACCTGCTCCTTCTCCTCCTTCTACTCCATCTCCACCTCCTCCTCGTCCTCTACCTCGCCCTCCTCCTCCACCTCCACCTCCTCCAACTCGTCAACCTCTGCCTCTATACCCTCCTCATCCTCCTCTTCCTCCTCCTCCACCACCACCTCTACCTCCTCCACGATGACCTGCACCTCCTCCTCCTCCTCCTCCTCTGCCTCCACCTCTACCTCCTCAACCTCTGCCTCCTCCTCCAACTCCTCCTCCACCTCCTTCTTGTCCACAACCTCCACTTCCGCCCCTGCCTCCTCCACCTCCGCTTGCTCTTCCACCACCTACTCCATCAACAACACCACCTCCTCCTCTCCCTTTTCTTCTTTCTCCTCTTCCTCCTCGTCCACCACCTCCTCCACCTACTCCACCTCCACCACCACCTCCACCTCCTCCTTAACCTCCTTCACCTTTGCTACCTTCTCCTTCTCCTCCTCAACCACTACCATGACCACCACCTCCACCTCCACCTCATCAGAAAATGTAAAAAAAAAATAAAAATGGATATCATTTCATTCTCTTTATTTATAATACTTATTGATTCATTCTTTACCATGATAATTCAAATATCAATATATACATGATAATATAACAAATAATATGTATAAAAAATTGCAATATAAATAAGTAATTATGAGAACAATAATTTAAATAATAAAATTTAAATTAGTTTTTTAGAAGTCAAATATTGGTAAAAGTAATAAAAATTATATGTCGCTACTTGTAATTTTCAATATCGAAATTGTAAGAATGGTGAACATCATAACTAAACACCTAATAATGGAAGTGCAGTGTAGTGTAGTGTAGTTTAACACGACAACATTCTCATTTTTTATTTGGAAAAAAATATTGATAATTTTAATAATTTTTCACATATTCATATTTCTACATATTTATATTTAAAAGTATACAATTTAAAATGTTGAATTTATTTGTGTGCTAAAAATTTCAAAAATATATGATGTAACCCAAATTCCAATTCCAATAAAAAAAAAAGCTAAATCTATTTGCATATTAAAATACAGTTTAAAAATTGAGACGTCAAAGTGTATCCCCACCCCGGAAACATTTACAATCCGTGATTTGACAAATCCTGAAAGACGTGAATGTTTGCATGAATTTCTATGAAGCCAAAGACGTAATCTATTTTTTCGGGGCTACAGGTATCTATGATGGATGTCTTGGTAACAACAAGAGAAAAATTCAGTCCATAGGATTGGGCACAAGAGAAAAATTCAGTCCATAGGATTGGGCAGATATAGTAATTGGGCAGATATAGTAATTGATAACAAATCTTGATGACAAAGTGTTTGTGAAAAAAACATAATGGAACACGAAAAGTATTAATAAGTGATTTTCGTAGTTGCAGAAAAATAATTATAATCGAGTGTTAAACATTTCAAATGTGCGCACAAAATTATCCATAAAAGATATCCACAGTTGCAGGGAAAAAATTATAAACACCTTAAAACAATAATAACGGAAAGAAAATTATGCATAAACTCTATATATAGTTGTAAAATAAAATTATGAACCGTATTTTAAAGCAAGGCGAGGCATGGTTTCAAATGGTTGCAGGAAAAAAATGTAAACCAGACATTTAAACAAAGATCCAAGAAGAAGCGGTATAGTTGTAAAATAAAATTATGAACCGTATTTTAAAGCAAGGCGAGGCATGGTTTCAAATGGTTGCAGGAAAAAAATGTAAACCAGGCATTTAAACAAAGATCCAAGAAGAAGCGGCATGGATCAAGAATGTTAAGATAATTCGAAAGGACAGAAATGGCTACTTACGTCAAGCGCGATTTGAAATGGAATTATGAAATGCGAGATGATCGAACACACAATCTTCATATATCGAACACACGCCCTTCAAAGATAAGATAACCAGTCTGACGCTCTTCCATGAAAGATACAGATCGAACACACAACCTTTATACTCAGTTTAACGCTCTTCCATCAAATCGAAGACGCAACTTTCAAAGATCTTCAAAATATTCAGTCTAACGCTCTTCCCTCAAAGATACAGAGATAAAACACACCACCATCATATACTATATTCACTCTTCCCAGCAAAAAAACAGAGGCAACAACATTGGCGCTTCCAATGAAAGAACTATCGGCGCCATGGTTCAGTGATGAAGAAAATAATTACATATTGGCACTGATACATTGCTATTTTTGAAATCGGCCGAAACGGCTATGAACTAAACGGCTCAAATTCAAGAAGACAGCCGAGAAAAGCAAAAAGTTACCCAAATATAGAAAGTAGAATATTAATTTCAATGATAACCGGAAAAAGCAAAAAGCAATTTAAATTTAAAAAGAAAAATACCAATTATATTGCCTCGTGAGAAAAATCAACCATTAAATTCAAAAAATGCAAACCAAAATAATTAACTTTTAAATATAATGAAAAGCAAAGTAAAAGATTAAAAGTTAAATTTTAAAAAATTGTTAATTTCTTTTTAGGTAAAAGATTGGGAATTTTAAAATGCGAAATTCAAAAAATGCAAACCAAAATAATTAACTTTTAAATATAATGAAAAGCAAAGTAAAAGATTAAAAGTTAAATTTTAAAAAATTGTTAATTTCTTTTTAGGTAAAAGATTGGGAATTTTAAAATGCGAAAGAACAAATAGTTGATGCCAAAGTAAAGTATTAAAAATTAAATTTTAAAATAACATTTATTTTCTTTTGAAGTAAAAAATGGTCAGTTTGTCCATGGGTTTTGGATTGACTGTGAATGGGTGCAATGTTAAGGCAATTCTTGCCATAGGTCAGTGGTTCAAATCCCTCATGGGTGCTTAGCTACCAAAAAAAAGGGCAGTTTCTTTTGTAGAAATAAAGACAAAATTTCTAAGTTAAAAAAGTAAGGGTGGAATTAAAAATCTCAATTTGTAAATTGCTTTCTTCAAAGTGCACATACTATGCACAAAGTTAATGCTCAAATTTGAAATGTCAATCTTTATATTAGTGACTCACAGTATCCGAGTGGGTTTGAATTTACACAATTTCCAAAAAGCTATGAAAGTAATTATACATAATTTTTTTGCTAAATAAAAAAATTGTCAAAATAGAATTCGGGGATAAGTTGTTAAATAAGAAAATTTTTTCTTAAAATTCATATGGCTTAATAACATTTTTCACTAAAAAAATAAATTTCTTAAGTAATAAATAAATGTATATAGATTAATAACCATCTTCATTAAAGTCATATGGATTAATAATCCTCTTCATTAGTAATTAAAAAATAATTAATTTATATTATTTTCTAAATACTTTTAGTTTGGAAAATTTGAATGACAAATATATAAGTAAAATATTTATTTCAAAGTTTGAGATAACCTATTTTTTACAATATTTCTAAGAGCCTTGCAAAACTCTAGGAGTATGAAAAATCTAGCCACTAAATCAATGTGCTTTTTTAAGTATAACCAATTAGTTATTGAATTAAAACAATGAGGTAGGAAACACACATTAGGTTTACCAATAATAATTTGATCTATACAAATATATATTAATATATGTGTCTATAAATTCACTAATTATAATGAATTTATTATTACATATTTCTATATATTGCGCTATATATTAACCCCCACAAAATTGTTCTCCTTATTTAATGTAACTTTTGACCAGTCTGACCACTATAATATCTGTTAAAATATGTGCCCTTAATCAAAAATCATTATGAATGTAAAAACACTAATATGGCCCACAACCACTAATTTAGTGTGATCACTCATACTCTTACATACTTACAAACCCTTCCATAATACAACCTCTAACCACTATTACTATTAAAAAACAATGACACTTGATAATTCTTAAGGGACTAACTCTAAAATTAATTAAACCATAGTGAACTAAAATCTTTAAAACACAATCAATTCTAGAAACTATAATCCCTAGTACACTTCCGAATCATGAAATTGTAATTAGTGAAATTTTGCAACACACATCAATTTTAATATCTAACACATTAACTATAGCATTAAAACTATATATTTTATGTACTTAAAGTGGCATAACATAGTGATAAATTTGAGTGAAGTGTAACTCCAAATTCAATCCCATAATAAAGGAATATGATAAATGTTGTGTATTTTGGAGATGATATTTTGATTATGGATATTGACCCAAAAATCACTTTTCATTTGGCAACATATGGCAATGGTTTTGATTATCGATATTGACCCTAAACGATTTTTTCGTGAGTCAACATATGATAATGATCTTGACGAATACTCGCATTTCATCCATTAGATGATACGATGATGGTGTATATTTTGTAGATCATTTAAGGTCTTAATGTTGGTTTCTGAAGTTCATTTCAACTATTATTCCTTCCATCAATTAATATTAATCAGGTATAGATATGCTTTTTTCTATATTTAGTTACATGTATTTCAAAATTATAAAATTTAAAAATTGTGTATTTCTATATGGTTTTTTTTTCCTATTTTCACTATTCAATGCAGTACGAATAATCCATATTCTTTATATGGTTCCTATTTAGTCATGTTTATATTATTGTGTTAAATATATCCATTGTTAAATTAAGCTTTTGATATCTCAATATTTTCTTTTTTTTCTAAATTTTTCCTAATGAGAGAGAGTAATTTTGCATGAATAGGGAGAGTCTCTCACATTAAACTGAGTATTCTACAATAAATTGGTCAAGTAATAATGAGAAGAGAAATGTACAACCAGGAAAAACACATTGGTGACCTGATGAATATGAACCGATATGAATGTGAAAATTCTAATAAGTCCATTTGGCTCCCCTCTTTAATAATTTGGCTACACATGAAACAAACCTTACTAATTAGTCCTCCAAAAATATTTAAAAATCTTCCAATAGATGGAGAGCACCTCAACACATATAAACAATGTTTCCTTCCTTATCGCACATTCAATTGTCCCTACAAATAATTGAAGTTTCGTATGTTGACTCTTTAGACGTAGACAAGCAAGAGATTATGTATCAGCCTACAGTTGACCAAATATATATATGATCAGTTAATAATCTAACATAATATTCCCTGTTCCACCACAAGCTCGAGAAGAACAAGGGGATATAGGTTTACTCATTCCAGAGGCTGAAAAAGAAGAAGAAAGGGAAGCATAATTATACACAACCATTTAAATTTGACCTCTTAGTACCTGTGACATAATCTCATAAGAATATTGCATGATAAGACTCACAGAGTTGGAAAACAACAGGATGTAAACTTATACAATAAATGTGAATGAAATATTTCTAGGTATTCAACTAGAAGATCCACAACAACAACAAAATATACACACAATTACATGAATTTTTTTTGAGGATACACTATAGAGGGTAGAAAAGAAAAGAAGCCCAGAAAATTAGAGCAATTTCTAGAATAATCTATTTGGCCTAGTGTCTTGTAGTTTCTTAGACATGGAAAATATGTATTCATTGAAATATTACTATACAAAATTATGGTAGTTCAACAAAAACACGAACATAAACAATTGACTCCAGACAATATCAACATAGAAAGAAGCTCATCATGCATATAGAACCAAGGATAGTTGACTAAACGCAAAAGGAAAAAAAATTGAACATCGACTTGACTTGTGATTCATCCCATGTTAATACGATAACGATTATAGAAGAAAATGATGGTCAAGGTAAAACCCGATCCATGTGGACTGATACTGACGAAATTACCTCCAATCATTATAGGATTCATGACATATTCAGTTGGATAGTAGCAATATTCACTCTAAATACAACAACATGAAATGGAGATTTGGTTGGAATTTTATAACTAGGAAATACACCAACATAATATAAACATTCCAATAAGAATTAATGATCCACCTTTAGCATGTAAGTTAGTCGAACACACAATATATATGCCTATAGTTATGCTAATCACCATAATTATAAGTTAATTATTAGGTTGATGGAAGATATTTAAACCCTGTGGAATATGTTGGAACATCTATAGTAATATTGACATATTTCATCGCTAAAATGTTCCACTAATATTTTTTGTTACTGTTGAAATATGCATGCAATTTTTATTTTTATTTTTATAAATAAGCACAATATATTTTGTAATAAAGTTATAATTTAGTTCATTTCTATTGTTTTATTAATCTATGAAATGTGATAGGAATAATGGGGTTACCATTTTGATGGTTTTCATGGATTGAATTTTATTTGTAGTTATATCCATTTGATTTATATGGCTTCCCTAGTCTATCTTAATTTAATGTTAATATTTTATTTTCACTTAAATTGGAAGTAAATTCCAAAATATATATGCCTATAATTATGTTGATAGTAAGAATACATCTTCGATAGTTAGAATTTAATTATTAGGTTCATCATAGATATTTAAATCCCATGGAAAATGTTGGAATATTCATGGTAACATTGACATATCAATGATAAGATTTCTGTCCAAATTAGGTATACTCTTTTAATTAAATTGTCTCAAATTAATTAACTTAAGAAAATGGAATATCAACACATCATATTGGGAATTTGGTATTTCTAAGTAGAAAATGGCATATCAACACATCAAATTGGAAATGTGTTATTTCTAAGCCATGGTAACGTAAGAAGAAATGTTTCCAACTAAAGGCATTCCATAATAATAGTGGGGTGAATCTACATGGATAAACATACTTGTATATCATGGGATTTTGAACCATTATCATGGGATTTTGAGGTGGAGTCCTTTAGGCCTTAGTATTACTTTACCCAAGGCTGCTTTTTCCATGGCCAATTGATATGATTCCAGTCTTTTGACCTATAACAAATGAAACTAGGTATACATTTATTTTTCTATAAGTTAAAGTATGTATAAGTTTATTTTTCTTACCTACAATGTTCATTTCTATAGTAGCTTAAAACAAACTATACTTTTATAGGTGAATAAGGGTTACTATGCATGTTTATCTCTTTATCCATCCAAACTAGCTTCTTTAATTTATTACATGTAATACCCTTTTGCATATTTTCACACATTCAAGTATTTTTTTTCATGTTTATATATTTATCTATTCGAACAAGTTTAATTAATTTATTATATAATATCCTTTTTCATCTTTGCACACATTCAAGTGTACTCTTTTTTAGAATATACTTTTCTATGATTTTCTTGTTGGAAATAAATTAAAGGCTATTGCATTCCTCCAACCAAGAACTATGTTTCCAGGTAGTCCACACAAATATCTAACTCCTACTTCCCAGGATGAGTACAATCATTCTTTTCAAATATACCTTTATATTTTATCAGACCCATTTTATCTCCCAGAATCTTTTCAAGTGAGTTTCACCCATGACATTTTTATTTTTAGTCATGTGTTTTCTTTGTAGTCTGCAAAACCAACAATTCAACTCTAGCAAAAAGGAGAACTTTTTATTTTTATTTTCTTTTATCTTGCCTCTTCTTGGGCATAATTCATTTCATGTGAATTAGAAGTATAATATCACATGTAAGCCTTTAATAGTTTTTCAAGAATCATAACACAAAAAGCCAAATTTTCTTTTATAATAATAAAAATATATATTTACACTATCATATGTCACATAACTTGACCCACTTTGTCTTGTTAGGGGAAATTGAATATTAAATTAAAAACAAATATAAATCAAAGGATAAAAATTCAACTCCATACTTGTATTTTTGAAATATATTTTGATTAAAATATTTGTAAGAAAATTAAATTGAACTTAAATGAATTAAAATACAATATTGAACTTTTTCCTCATTTTCATATGATATTATGATATTACTTATGTTTAAAAACCCCACGCAAAAAGGACGAAAAGAACACAAAAAATAAACCCATACTAAGAAATATAAAACACATTTTCAAATTCTATCATTATAAAGCATCAATTACTAGCTAATTAATTTCTAAAGTACGCAATTTCTTGCAAATTATGATAAATGTTTTGTGGTATATTTATTTTTTAAATGTATTAAGTAGTTGCGCTTGCAAAATGTTTATCATCATAATCATTTCTGATATTATAGTTATTTTTATTAGTGAAATATATGTTAGTTAATAGATGTTATGATCATTTGTAGGAATAAGTGGGATGTTATTAGATTGAATATCAATTTGCACATACATTTGCACATAAAATAAGTTAATACCCAAATTCAACTTGTTTAAAGTGTAATTGTTATATACGATCTTTATGTATGGGCAAAACCATTATATATGCACAAACACAAACATATACTCAAAATTAACTATAATCACAAACATTTGAAATTCTATCATGAAACATAAAATTGTAATTAATTATAAGAATATAATAATTAAAATTATTTGTTATTGTAAAATACACGCATTGAATAGTGGTGGTTACAATAAAAAATACATTTTCATTCATGACGTCATGGTGGTTTACCAAATTAAGTGAACTTTTATTAAATTAAGCATAGATGAGCTATGTAAGCATTCAATACATTTGGAGTGTAATTCTTGCATTGTATACTATGCATGCTTAAAATCATCATATAAGTTATTTGTATCAAGTTATTCTAATAAAAGTAAAATTGTGTTCAAGAATTTATTGACATACGCACACAAAAAAACAATCAAATACATTACATAAAATAAACACACAAACATCTAAATTTCTACCATCACAAAACATTGATTTGTAACTAATTATCAATATATATTGATTAAAAATACTTCTCAAAGATTTATTGAATAAAGATACTTACAAAAAAATCCATAGCCATTCATGATCTTTTTTTTGTTTGCAAAAATAAATGAAATTTTGTTAAACTAAATGCTAATTATAACATATATAGTTTAATACACATTCAATTATTTGGGACTGTAATTCTTGCATTTTATATTTTATGTGTGTAAAATCATCATAGAGGTTATTTGTATCAAGTCAAGAGACAAATTTGTGCAATGACCTTCCATACAGAATATTCTAATGAAAGCTTTTCTTGTGTTCTAATGTTATACGCAAACGAGAGCATAAACAAACAAACACATACATTTCATAAAATAAAAGCACAAACATTTAAAATTCTATCACCATAAAACATCAACCTGTAACTAATTATAAAAATCATATTTATTAAAACCACTTATAAAGAATATTGTGCATTGAATAGTGGTGCCTACAAAAAATGAAATTCCTTCATGATGTTAAAAAAATAAGATTTTAAAGATTAATAAGTTAATATACAAATTCTACTCATTCTATAAGCTATTATTGTATATGATATTACATATGTGTAAAAATATCATACACAAACAAACAACCAAAAGCAAAAAAAAGCGCAACAAACAAATACACAACATAAAATAAAACCACATACATTTAAAATTCTATCATGGGAAAGCATCATTTTGTAAATTTACTTTTAAATTTTATGTTTATTTTGCTTGATATATTTTCAATTTTACATTGAATGATTATGGTTAAAATAATAATCATGCTCATAGTCACGTGTGATGTTGTGATTACTTTTGTTGTTGAAAATTATATTTTGATTAAAAGTAATAATGAAAAATTGTGATTTTCAAACATACA
>APFE030105943.1:111826-126667 GCA_000404065.3 Pinus taeda | reverse complement strand
TCCCACTGGATCTCAAAACCAAGACTACCAGCTTGATTTTTCATTATATTCCTTTCAATGTTACAATACATATTTATACATGCTGAAGCATCCAATACCATGGACTGAAAGCCATAGGTAGGTTAGCCCAACCTAATATAGGGTCCCAAAAAAAATTTCTCGGGGCACTGCCCCGAACCCCGTAGAGGGGGGCTACCCGCCCCCCTCAAACCCCTCGGACAAGGGGGGCTGCCGCCCCCCCTGTGACCCCCCTGCTGCGCAATCGGCGCAACAAAGGGGGGGCTCTGCCCCCCCTCTAATCCCCCGGTTCACTATGTAGGTTAGTCGTGGAAAGAATATAACATAACCCGACAATACTAGAAGTGAAGAAAAAATTTCAGAGATTCATGGAGCTCCTTACTCTTTAGGTTCTCCTTTCGTTCTAAGCCCAAAGGAAGCCTCTCCTCCTATCTGTTAGCCTCCTTCTCATAGCAGGTATTCATCTTTCATGATCGATATGTTTACAGGCCAAATATGTCATATTTTGCATGCCGCAATGTTCCATATTTGCTACTGAGGCAAGGAGGGCACAAACCTTGTCTGCAAGCATTTGGGATAGACCAGTGTGATGACCGAGACCCAGACGAGAGGAAGCACAAGAGTTCATTCTTCAATTGGTGGTACTTTGGAATGTCCAGTGGTTTGGTTGTGTCTATATCTGTGCTCATGTACATTCAAGAAGAATGTTGAATGGGGTTTGGGGTTTTGTATCCCAACCTTGGCAATGGAAATAGCACTCTCTGTTTTCATGTGTGGGACAATATTGCACCCAATTGAAAAAACCATGTGTTCAGAAGGATAGTTTTTGTGAAGGAGCTGGAAAAGATTTGGATTTCTACAAGGATAACCAAGTTTTGGGAGAAGAACAAAATAATTACAAGAAACCGCATTGTGAGGGAAGCCATGGGGAGGGAGAATATGAAGATGAAGAAGAAGATGGAAATGAAGACACATTTATTAATCATATTAGTGCTCTGTCCAGGCTGAAGCCTATGCGAAAGAGGCGATTTCCTTGGACTGGTAGATCTTTGATTACTAGCTATGCAAGATGCAGAGCATCCTTGGGGGCTCGATTTCATAGTGTTGATTGGGTTGCAATGGGTGATGGGAAAGGAAGAGTGACTGTTGTGCAACTTGTATCTAGTAATCTTAATCATGAAATCCTATGCTCTTTTACTTGGTCTGCTGAAAGAGAGAGGAAACTTCTTGGGATTTACTGGTGCAAGTCCTTAGGGCATAGATCCAAAAGGAGGATTAAAATTGTGGAGGTTGGAGTACATCTTTAGAGAAGTCAGTGAATCTGAAATGATCGGAGGGGATCCTTCAAAAGAGTATCAGGCATCTTTAGTTGTTGATTTCACATCAGCATTCTTGGCACGCATTGTATGTACTGATGTGAGCCTTGTGGATCAGCTACTTGTTTGTGGTGATCAGCGGGACAATATTGTTGCTTTTGAATTTCCAGTGAGATTGATCGATCTTGAAAATGCAATTATGCCAGAAAAGTTTCAAACATTTTGCTCATTTAAAGGAGCCCATGGTATCTCAAGTGTGGTTAGCATTTCAGTTGCAAGATCAAATGGAAACCAAATCTGTATATGTTTGACAGGGAAGGATGGATGCATCTGTGACTTTATTTTTGATAAAGGTGCCATTGGAGACTACTCAAATAAATTGATTTTTGCTGGAATAAAAAATGTCCCAGAAATTACTATGGTGGAAACTGTGTCTGATTGTAAAAACTTCAGGAGAGATGGGATTCATAGGAGGTTTGCAGTAGGTTTTACGGCAGTAGACTTTATTTTATGGGACTTGACAAATGATTCTGAGCTTTTACGATTTTCGTGTAGGGGATGGCGAAGGCCTCATTCATATTTCCTTGGTTTGATTCCAGAAATTCAAAATTGCTTTGCCTATTTAAAGGACCATACCATTTATGTCGTTAGAAATTGGGTGCCAGATGATCATATAAAAGTGACTCTTTCCTCAAGTTCTACACACACAATTCCATGGGAGGGAGATTCATTCTGTCCATTTTATTCCTTTGCCAAATAGCTTGATTTTGGGTCAGGGCATTCAAAGTTATCCGAAAACAAGTTGGATTTCCACTGGAAGTGAAGATGGAACTGTGCGCATAACAAGGTATTCCTCAAAGCAGATGGACAAACTCAATTTATCCTTGCTACTTGGGGAACATGTTGGCGGATCAGCTGTAAGATCAATTACCACTGTTTCAAAGATCTATACTCTACAACTAGAGGGTGATAAAAGGCAACATGTTTTCTATTGCAGCATTGAAACATAGATACTTCCATTACGCGCAAAGCAACTTCGGAATTTGCTATGTGATTTGGGACCTTCTTTTGTCAAAGCTGGCCAGGTTTTTGCAAACAGTCCTGATATTGTTCGTGAAGATTATATGAATGAACTTTGCATTCTCCAGGATGATGTTCCTTCATTTCCAAATAAGATTGCTTTTACAATCATAGAAGAAAAGGCCGGTGTACCTATTGAACAGATATTTAGCAAAATATCTTCTCAGACTATAGCAGCAGCAAGTTTAGGACAAGTTTATCGTGCCACTTTTCGTGGCTCAGTAGAAGAGGTTGCTATAAAGGTACAGAGGCCAGAAATTGAACCTATCATATACATGGACCTTTTCCTTTTTCGAACTCTAGCTTCATTTTTGAATGGCATTAGTCTTGAGAAACTTGGTTGTAATGCGGAGCTTATTGTTGATGAATTTGGCGAGAAGCTACTTGAAGAGCTTGACTATACACTTGAGGCACGTAACATTGAGGACTTCTTGGAGAACTTCAAATATGATCCAACAGCTATTAACGAAGCTGGCATCCGCGTACCTGATTTTCTCACTATTGGTGTGAGTGCTGCTCTGAGACAGCTGCTAGAATTTGGGTTGTTTCATGGAGATCCACATCCTGGGAACATTTTTGCCATGCGTGATGGACGTATTGCATATGTAGACTTTGGAAATGTTGCATTTCTTAGTCAGGTAGCTTACCCATATGTGGCGAAACATCTCCTGACAGACCCAGATCCAGCATTACGAGAGCGCCTCATTCAGGTGCTTTTTAAAGACGGAGTATTTCAACAGAAATGCTTAGAAAAGCTCATTATATTGGCTAAGGAACATGTAGCCATTATGAGTTGGAATCCAACACTGCAAGAAGTAAGCAGACAAGATACAGGAAATCAACAAGTTGAAAGAAAATTAGATCTGACAGACACACTTAAGGATGGTGCTCGAGTGGTAATAGTAGATGCTAGTATTCAGCGTAAACTTCTTTTGGCTTTGACTGAAGATTCTAAATTGCACATTCAGGAGCTTATGGATATTTATAGATTAGTTGAAGGGGAATTTGATATTCCTTCCTTGGCTATAGATCTTGTTCAAAGACTCCCAGTTGCTACACGAGATATGATGCTCGGTTGGAGTGAATCTGTCTTTGTAGATCGTTGAGAATGGCTTTCAAATGCTCTTAAAAAATTATTTCCATGCAGGATCTTTTGTAGTTGATTACTTTCATAAATTGTCTGTAGCAATCACCGGGATATTAAAAATTTTAATCGTTGAGAATTCATGACAGTAGTAGCTCGCCACACGAATTGCAATATCAAATTAAACGAATTGCAAACAGGCTTTGTGATATTGGGAATAACAATATCCAGATACAAGCCTATCTACAGGCAAACTCTAACTGGAATGTGTGGCAAATGACGACTCTTCAAAGCCGTAATACAGTGCAGAACGTTTTGCAATGGCAATGTGGCCGCCCAACTACAATACAAGAGCGGAATTTGGACAATGATGAAGATGAATTTCGGGACAGAGATTATGATATATCAGCAATGACAAATAATTTAGCTGAAGCTTTTCGATATGGAACTGTGGAGAATAAAGATATTGGAGATGTATGTGGAACATCTGACAAAGATGATGAGGATGTCTTCTTTGATGATGAGTCTGCAGAAGTAGTATCATCTCTCCAAGTAGGAGAAAAGCGGCTCGATTCAGTTTAAAGAGTATCAGAGCGCCGAAACTTCCAGAAGCCTGCAGAAAGTGCCACAGCAGCTATTTTTGCCATAAAGAGATTAAAAAAGGTGATTGAACAGTTCAAAGAGCTTCATCAAAGTCAAAGAGGTGGCTCAGAGCCATCAAAGCTCACCAAGTCATTATTAAATGTATTAAAGCCACCTGAGGCTGTGGAACCGCCTAAACGGTGCTAATAAAAGGATTCAAAGCCCATCTTTTGCAGAAGCTGTGTACAGAGACACATATGGGTATCGTTTTAGTATTCAAGGTGCAATTATGGCCAAATAGCCAGCGCATCACAAGAAATGACCCATACTTAAACTCAATTTTTGATGCTGCTGCCTCCAGCACAGCTTAAATAGATATTTTATGCATTTATTTCAGTACAAATTAGGTTAGAAGCAGTGACTCCATCAGATCTATCTGAGATCTGTTTGTTATAGATATTTTGCCTATTTAAACAACGTCGTTCGTTGTTCAAAAGGTGGTTGTTTGACTAAGTCATTCGAGACTTGTGCTGTAAACCTGAGAGTTTCTACGATCAAAGATGGCTGGAACATTTGGATTATGAACTATCTGTTGTGGATTTGATGGCTGAAGAGCTAATTACAGGATTCCCGTGCTTTCTTCATGGCTCAATAAGTTTTTCTTGCCTCTGTTTTCAATTTTAATGTGTTTATATCGCCTTTGTGTCACGATCTAAATAACAGAAAAGAAGACTAGCTTAGAATTCGCTTAACAGCACTCTGTGCTCAATTCCTGTTATTTCTCTATGTTCTCTTCTAAATTAGCCTATGAATATGAATACCTCTTGGCTCATATTTACGCTAGTTTCCTTCATATATGAATATCGTTTAGGAAATCTTGATTTCTCCTATATAATGTTCACTCGCCTTCCCTCTGTTAGCGTGATGAAAGCTACTTAATTGCCTTTCATTCCCTGACCTCCATTTCATCTCATTTCCAGCTTGAATATTGGTCCATATATAGCTATCCTGCTCTGTATTCCTCTTCCGTCAAATAAAACACACCCTTCAGTCCATATTCATTGACTCCATGCCCAATGGTTTGAACTTCTTAAGCTTCGTATGCCAACTCTGCCTGAATAGATCATCCATCCCGCAAAACTCAAACAAAAACCCATGTGCATCATATCTAGCCTGAAATCATTCCCTAAACAAAGCTAAATCCCAAAGAGAGAGCCCTCTTTGACTGCTGGTAGGCTAGGACTGACAGTCCAAAGCTTGGTCTGTGGTTACCTCGACCGTATCACTTAAGGAGCCAAGGGACAACCTGAGCGATAACACTATCCATCATACTTCTTTAGTCCTATCAGTCACTCCTCAACCCTCTTTCATTCAAACTTCTAGTACCTTTATAGCCATCACAGCTATGGCAGCACCTACCAAAATGGAAAGAATCATAGCTAATAGGTATCGACCTCTAATACTGCCCACTCCTTTGAATGCCATGCCTACTGGAGGATAACAAAAGTATAAGCCTAAGTTCACTAGGACTAAAGGTGTTACAACTAAGGAACATCTTGAATCATTCTATAGCTATGCTGATAACCTAGACCTTAGTGAAGATGATGTATGGATGAGAGTCTTTGTCCAAAGTCTAGATGGAGAGGCTAGAAAATGGTTCAGAGAACTGACCCCAAGGTCTATAACAGATATTGATGCTTTAGATGATGCATTCCTAAAGGATTGGGGGGATAAGAAGGATCTACTCTACTACCACACTGAGTTTGGGAACTTAAAGAGGCAAAATGGTGGGTTGTTGTCTAATTTTAATAACAGGTTTAATCGCATGTACAGCAAGATACCAACTGAAGTAAAACCCACCACTACCTCGGCTAAGCTCACCTATACCAGTTCCTTTGATTCTGACCTCTGTCTACTATTCAGGGAGAGACGATGTGCTACCTTGGCTGATATGCAGGACACAACCTTGGAAGTATAATCAAACATCATGGCTGTAGAGAAGCTCAAAGGGAATGTTGATAAAAGGAGATAGAGGGGTGAATCTTGATCATCTTCAGATCCCAAGATAGATAAAATGACCGAGATGATAGAGTCATTAGCCTCTAAAATCTCTAAATTAAAGGTTGAGTAGCACCCTGGGAAAGGAAGAGTTCTTAATACCTTTTCTCCTAGAAACCCAAATCCATATAGAAGAGCTAATGAGCAGTTGCAAATTATACAAAGAAGCAAGGATGCCAATGAAGACCAAAGGGTGAAGACCCCTTTCCAGAATGTAGTCATGGAAGAAGAGTAGTTTGAAGAAGATGATGAGATCCATTATCTGGAAGACAAAGGTAGTGCCTCCTTTTTTACCTCAGCTTCCTATGAAAATTCATTATTCAATGACCATATTAGCCAAGAGTGGGGTGGTGAAGTTGTTCTGTAAATTGATGATCGACACAGATATGATCTAAGGTTGAAGATGAATAATGCCAAGGAAACTCTTGCTCAGAGAGCAAGCTAAAAAGCAGAAATGACCGGTAGCTGATCCCATCATCCTCAAAGCTCTAACTCACGAGGTAAGAGGCCTTGACAAGTCTCCTTCTTCTTTCTGTTTTAAATCAGAAATTCAGAAGCTAAGCATACCTATACCTTTGATTGAAATAGTGAAGAATGAGTCCTTCAAGAGATCTATCCTCGAGGCCCTTGAGCCTAAAGCCATCCAAGCCTCCAATGACTATGTAAACTTTTAAGACAACAAACCAGTTGTTGTCCTCAGCCCAATGATTGAAAATTGTGATGACAACTCCCCATAATTCTATGTATCTTTGACTATTCATGACAAAATCCTTCACAACTTCCTTCTGGACACAGGAGCCAACCATAATCTAATGCCCAAGGCTGTCATGGATGAGTTGGGTCTTGACATTACCAAGTCTTATCATGACCTGTTTTCTTTTGACTCTAGAAAAGTGAAATGTTTGGGATTAATCAAAGACCTAGCCATCACCTTGTCTTAGCTACCCATGAATAACATGATGATGGATATTGTGGTAGCAGTTGTACCCCCCACGTTTGGCATGTTTCTCTCCAAAGGTTGGATCAAGAGATTAGGTGGAACATTGCAAAATGATCTTTCCTATGCTACTGTACCAGTTTTTGGAGGTGAGAGTAGGAGCTTATACAAAGAAGCTCAGTTGGCTTATATCATCAGTGATGAAAGGAATCCCACTAATCATCCCATCTATGATGTCAACACTGATTTTGGAGCATGTATTCTTCAGATTGAAGAATCCTAGTTGGCCTCCATGTATATTAAGAAATGAATTTGCCAGATCATGGAGGAAGAAGGCCCACAAATCTGGGACATGTTCTTTGATAGAGCTTGCTCTAAGGAAGCTTTAGGGGCAGGTGTAGTTCTTGTGTCCCCCACAGAAGAAAGCATTCATTTATCTTCCAAGTTAACTTCTCAGGTCACAAATAACATAGTAGAGTACGAAGCCTTGAAATTGGGCTTAAACGCTGCTAAAGAAATGGGCATCAAAGGTCTGAAGGTGTTCAGAGACGCAGACCTTATCATTTAGTATGTCAACAAAACTTTCCAAGCAAAGCATCCCAGGCTGAAAGCAACAGAGATGAGGTATGGAAGATCAAGGGTTCTTTTAATAGTTTCAGCATTTCTTACATCACTAGAATGAAGAACCAGCTTGTTGATTCCCTTGTTGTGTCTGCTAGCACGTTTATTCCTCCTTTGCCTTCTAAATTGACTTATGAAGTTCAGGTGAAATAAAGACCATCCCTGCCTGACAATGTCAAATACTGGAAATTTTTTGAAGATGATGATGAAATTAATAGGTTTTTACAAGTCATTGATGAATTTTCTGAAATGCAAATTGACCAAGAAAATGAAACCATTGAAGAATACAACCAATCCAAGCTAAAGGACAAGATCTGTCAAGAGAGCATTGTTTAGCTGCCTAGTAACCATATACCCAAAGGATTGGTGCCCCTAGAGAAGTTGTTTGATCATAATGATGTACCTTATAAGCCTTCCAAAAAAGAAAATGAGTCTGTAGTTCATAGACATAATGTGGGGAGTCTAGCCCATCCAAAGTACATAAATTTGTCCACTCACTTGTCTTCTGCCCAGACCTTCGAGTATTGAACCCTGATGAAACAATTTGCTAATATCTTTGATTGGGAGTATAGTGATCTTAAGACCTATGACACCAACATCATTCAGCATAAGATTCCACTGGAGAAGAACACCATCCCTTTTAAGCAGAAATGAAGATATATTGCCTTTGATTGAAAAGGAAATCAAGAAGCTGTTGGATGCCAAGATCATAGTTCCCCTAAGGTATTCAAAGTGGATAGCTAACCTTGTGGTAGTAAGAAATAAGAATGGAGAAATTAAGCTTTGTGTTGACTTCAGGAATCTGAACAAATGCTCTAATATAGACAACTACCCCTACCTAAGATGGAACACTTGCCGCAAAAAGTTTTAGGGGATAGAGTCATGTCTTTCTTAACTGGATTTTCAGGTTACAATCATATTGTTGTACATCTAGAAGATCAAGAAAAGACTGCCTTCACTACTCCTTGGGGAACTTTCATGTACTCCAAGATGCCTTTTGGACTGATGAATGTTGGGGCTACTTTTGAGAGGGCCATGGACATAGCCTTTGTGGGAGAGAAGGACAAGTTTGTCCCTATTTACCTTGATGACATAACAATCTTTTACAGCAGCCACAAGGACCATTTGCAGCATTTGAATAAAGTGTTTCTAAAGTGCAGATGGTTTGGAATTTATGTGAACCCAAAGAAGTCACAGTTTTCTCTAGAAGAAGGAAAACTTCTAGGACATATTGTTTTTGCTGAAGGTGTGAAGATCGATCCAACAAGAGTTAAAGCAATTCAGACATTTTCCATCCTAAGGTCAAAAAGGGACATTCAATCTTTCGTGGGTAAGATTAACTTTTTCAGGAGGTTTATTCCAAACTTTGTAGAGCTAGTGAAGCACATCACTTCCAAGCTGAAGAAAGGATCGGAAATAAAATGGACAGATGGTGCAAGAAGCTCTTTTGAAGCCATCAAACAAGCTATCATGGAATCTCCCACTATAATCAGTCCAGATTATACTAGGGAGTTTTATATCTTCTCTTTTGCCTCTTATGATACACTTGTAGCAGTTCTGTTGTAGAAAAATGATGAAGGTGTAGAGCACTTTGTGGCCTTTTTTAGCAAAACTATGAGGGATGTTGAACTAAGGTATGACCTTATTGAAAAACAAGCATATGGTCTCATAAAATCTTTAAAGGCATTCAGAATTTATATTCTTCATTCCAAAGTGATTGCATATGTACCTTCAGCCTCAGTAAAAGATGTCCTAACTCAGCCAGATATTGATGGAAAGAGAGCTAAATGGATTGCAAAATTCATAGAGTTCAACATAGAGGTGAAGCCCACTAAGCTTGTCAAAGGCCAAGGCCTGGCTAAGATTATGGCTGAGAAAAATTGCATTTTTTTAGACATCAATTGCATGAGTTCAAATTCAGGTGGTGAGCAGACAGAGGAAGCAGCAGAAGAGCAAGAGCAGAATCAATCTTTGGCTGAAAATCTAGCCACCTGCGAATGGTATTCCAGTGTAGTTCATGAAGCTAGAAGTTCCTCCAGGGCATAGCTCAAGTCAAGCCTGGGCCATTAAGCTCAGATTAGCCAAATTTTGCATTAATGAAAACCTGCTTTATTGGAAAGACCCATTAGGGATCCTCTTGAGATGTCTAGACAAAGGACAATCTGTGGAAGTCATGCACCGATTCCGTTCTAGCATCTGCGGAGGGCATCATCATTGGAAAACCACAACCCACAAGATCCTGAGAGCTGGGTATTATTGGCCTACTCTGTTCTCTGATGTGTTTTCTTTTGTGAAGTCTTGTGACAAATGTCAAAGGTCAGGAAGACAACAGCTAAAATCTCTGCCCTTAAAGCTAGTACATGCCAATGGTCCCTTCCAACAGTGGGGCTTGGAATTCATAGGTGAGATCAATCCACATTCCAGTGTCCATCACAAATGGATCTTAGTAGCCATTGATTATTTCACCGAATGGATTGACGCTATACCCACTAAAAATTCTAATCATCAGGTTATCATAAAGTTCTTGAATGAGAATATTTTCACTAGATTTCATTGCCCAACCAAACTAGTCACTAATAATGCAACAACTTTTAGGGAAGAAGAGTTGGTGGACATGTGTGAATCTATGGGCATTCAATTGGTGCATTCTACCTCATATTATCCTCAAGGCAATGGCCTGGAAGAATCGTCTAATAAGAGTCTTGTAAGGATAATCAAAAAACTGTTGGAGAACAACAAAAAGAACTAGGATTCCAAGTTGAAGTTTGTACTGTGGGTTGATAGAGTTACCAACAAGAAGTCCATAGGAAATTCTCCATTTAAGCTGGTTTATGGAGCTGATGCTGTTTTTCCTATCCAGTTGATTCTCGCTATGGCCAAATTCTTGCAAGAAGAACAGGATGAAGAGAACAACATGTCGAGGAGAATGAGTAACTTGGTTGAATTACAACAGATCAGAGAACAATTGGTTGAGAAGTCAAGGATTCATCAGAAGACGATAAAAAAAACCTTTGATAGAAAGGAAAAAATGGACAGTTTTCAGGTTGGTGACTGGGTTCTGAAATGGGATGCATTTAAAGAAAAGAAGGGAAACCATGGTAAATTTGATGCCTTATGGATAGGATCGTTTTTCATTGCTCAAGTTCAAATGAACAATACTTTCATTCTGCACAATTTAGAGGGTGAAGGTGTTTTTGATGGCCCAGTTAATGGGCATTTTTTGGAACTTTACTTCATATAAGGCTTTAAGGCCTTAATATTGTAATAGGTTTTTTCAGTTTTGTTTTCTATGCAAATAAACTCCATGCCCAATGGAACACTAGGAGATAAGTTTGTTTTGGTTGTTACTGGAAAGCCAGTAGTTTACAATTCTGGAAACCTCACAGGGAGGCTTTCATCCCCAGAAGGAGCCAGTGTTAGCCCTAAGGTGCGCTGCTACTATTTTAATGGAAATGACCCCTATTTTAGTTCTGATGGCCCACATCTCCTCATGTGCTACTTTGGCCATAAGCCGGACTTCAAAATTATACACCTGCTCTCGATTCGTTTCTTTCCTACTGCGCTACCCATTCTTTGATCCCCGTCATTGATCTTCCCACTGGTCTAACGGTCCACACTTCATCTAACTAATGATTTACACTCACCCACTCCAATCAACCACTACCATTAGATCATTTCTGCTAGATATAACGACTATCATGCATTTTTCTCAGGAAACAAGCGAGAGGGATACTCACCCGATAAAAGTAGTTTCCCCTCTCTCCTCCACTACTACATGGCACCCGATAAATGGAATCAGGTGGGTGCCAACCTTTACTGCTTACCACCTGATGACTGCTTGAAATAAATCATTTCCACCTAAGAAAACCACTCCCAGGAGTTATCCCTCGAGCACCTCTTCTGCCCGATAGCCATTTGATTTGCTTATCTAAGATCTAATGGCTTGGACTTATTCCGCTCCTGCCACGAATTCCAGCCTCCGGCGATTGATATCCTCTGTCCATTCCTCCCGATCCAATGGCCCTCATTCACGATCATCTTAGTTCATCCTCTGCTACCTAACTGACATCCCGATCATCGATCCACACCATCCAACGACCCAAGTGCCCCTGCGCCCCACTTCCCATCAGTCACCCGAGGAGGAAATTTATTGGCTCTGTCAGTGTTTTGACAGTCAGACAGTTGAACCCAAATAACGGAATGCATGGCCAGAAGGGAGAAAAGCCACAGCACGATGCAGCCGAACCAACAGAAGTGATCATGGAGCATCGCTGGCACAAGTGAGCCACTTGACAGTGCGGTGAATTTACCGAAATTTGGTTACTATGTTTGGAAGAAAAGCCCTCTGAGCTCATGTTTATCTAGTTATGGCATCAAGTAGTTAGGAGACATAGGGGATAGATTAAGACATTTCGAGCCTCAAAGAGTTCGAGAGCATTGTAAAAATCCTATAAATGGCTGAAAGTTCAGAGTATTAAGGGTTCAAGTTTTGGAGACTGTGGATACTTTGTTCCTCTAGCATATCATCTTCATTCCAGTAATACAATCTTCTTTTGCTGTTACATGTTCAATCACCATCTTCTCCTATGTTCTAAACTTGCACTTGAATAGGTTATTCATGTTCTCTTCTGTGTCTAATGCCCGGTAACTATCATCTTATCTTTGTGTTGATAAATTAGATTTGCAAGCTTCATTTAGTTTTTGTAGCTAGCCATTCATATGTGTTTATGTATGTATCCACTAGTACAGTCAGGATTCTCCACCTATTCATTGAAATCTATAAACTATTGAGCATTAGTGGTCAAAAGCCTTGTCAAGCTAAGGGTGTTCATGCATGTCTTGAGTGAAAACAAAGTTGAAACAGTCATCTGACTTGATCAAAACCCCAATCCATTACAATAGTTCAAAGAACAATATTGAAGATTTATATGTTTCCAGGCGACCCCGAGCTACAACCTAGGAGAGTTTCCTAGAGTGCTAACAGGACCCTAGAGATAATTTGGAGCTTTTTTCTTGGAAATACTCAATCATTTCTCAAAGGATTTCACCTTCCTCTTCTACCAAATTTAGGGCTTCAAAACTATTGTTGTTTTATTAGGGAGGGTGGCTCATGTTCATCAAAGCTAGATAAAATTAGATGCAAAAATTCTCTTTAAATGTGATACTCTTTTTACTTTCACTTCCTTGGAACCTTTGGTGGAGACTACATTAGAGGCAACAAAATCACTGGATTTTATTTGCATCCTCTTTAGAAAAGCGCAAGATGTTGCATGTTGTTGTATTTTCCATTATTCATCATCTACATTATATGCCTAAAGAAACCTGATAGTTCATATATATATATATATATATATAAAGGAAACCACATTCGATATTCATTAAGTAAACAAGTATCCACTTTCTCATTATTTCTAGTGTCAATAACAAATGCATGTGGAATGGACTTGCTTAGAACCAACTTCTAGTTATTTGTTGTCCACACACCTTGTTGGCTTGGTGGGTCCTGACCCAGGTTCAGAGTTAGTTTTTCCAAACAAATCCCTACACTATTGGCCCTTTCAACATCAATATGTGGATCACAGACTAAATTCTCACTCAAAGTAGTATGGGGGGATGCTGGACCCAAGTTTCCGCACCCATAGAGTAGTGTAATGTAGTGTAATGCAGATCGATGAGCCTTTAAGGCTTATTGATATAACTTCTTGTAACCAACCTCTAGACCTTCACGAAGGTCAGAAAATGTCTTTTGCGGACCCTAAACAGGTGAATCAACCACTTACACACCTCTGTGATTACTCCTACTTTAGTATTTACCTAGATTGGTTTAAGTGTTCGATAACTTTGACATCCAACAAGATATTCTTCCCGTAAATAGTTATTAAAACTCATGTTCATATAACAAAATAAATCATGTAAAATTGCGCAACAATACAGTATCAATTCATAAAACCATTATTCATCATAACATAATATCACATTAATTCATAATAGAAGTAAATAGACAAAACATAAATATTTCTGGAATAGCCTCTTTATTAATACTTCAGTTCTGCTTACAGACTCAAGACTACCCTGCGCACTTAGCTGCAAGGGTCTGCGCATTTAGTTGTGGATTCTACTCTAGGTCTCTGCGCACTCAGTTGTAGAGTCTCTCTTCTACTCTAAGACCTTTCGCTCTTCTCTCTACTGACCCATTACATTTGTCTCCATCATCAATATCTACCTTCCTTAGACACTCTAAGACTCCCCTTTTTATACAATCCCATGGTTAGCGAAAGATGGGTGGATCTACAAAAGCCGACACTTTACTATCTACGTGCTCTGCGACCACAACTTGCGGAGACTTTACACTTTACATAACAAAAGCTTGGGCTTTCTGCCCCAAAATTAACCTTAGGGGACCCTGTCCCAACAAGCCCCCAACACAAATATCGTGACTTGCCCTCGAGTCACTCTACTGGTGTGGAGATCTTACTGTGTAGACCGCCTAGCTCTAATTGTGCCACAGTTACCTCAGCCGCGCTCTGTGTGGATGCCTGCTTGATCTGCTCCACCAGTTGCTCTGTTGTTGGTCCTGTATTGTCTTCCTTGATCTTCTGTTGCATTCTTTGCATGCTTCCCAACTTCTCCTCAATGGTGGCAGAGATAACATTGGCCTCATCCAACCAAGGCCCTAATCTGGTCTTGAGGACTACCTCTTTCCGTTGCACTGCTTCCACTTGTTCGAGCAACTATTTTGGCTCCTGTAGCTTTTTCAACTGTTGTGCTATAGTGATGATGTGCATTGTCTCTCTTGCTTCATAATATCGATGCTGCAATTCATGGGCCTCTATGTTTAATCTATGCAGGTTAGGATCTTCTTTGATCCAGGTGGATATTTGTGGCCACCCGCTAATTCCACGTGGATCCCCTCTAGTGCTTCTTTGAGTTCTTTCAGTTTCCTTAATTATAGCACAATTTACTATTTTTAGCAGTTTTTCGGGTCCTAAACTTCCGGAGCCGTTTTGAGGCCCTAAACGACGTTTTTTGGGAAATCTACCACCAACAATTTTTCTGACTAAAAATCATCTTTTCCGTCATAGTCCTCGAAGAGATCTTTCCAACGGGCTATCATGCACGTCAAACGGAGATAAGACGACCAATTC
>APFE030105943.1:88358-106328 GCA_000404065.3 Pinus taeda | reverse complement strand
TTCATCTTCCAGGGTTAGGTTTTGGAATGTGAAGGGTTTTTCCATTGCTTCTCAACAATAAATAGGCCTTCGAGCCTCATTGTAACACAGTTCAGAGGCATGTAGCCACACATCTCTTCTCAGAGATAAGCTACCATCGCCCTAGCTGGTTTATTTTCTATTTCCGGTTGTAAGCATATTTCAGTATTTTCCATTAATGAAATGAAGTATTATTTCCGCTGCATCTTTGTGTATATGGTTATCTCTATATTTTATTGCGTTCCTATTTAAATCTGGATCATTCTTGCAGAGCCGTGACTACCTCCATGCATTGCTTGAAGAGCACAATGCAATCCACCACCGTGACATCTACTGTGGTGACTACATCTTTCATAGCTGCTTCACGCTGTTCTCTGACCTCTGGTAGAGTTGAAGGATATGACTTCAACTCAAGCTCTGTTATCTTCAAGTTCAGTTCGAACTGAACCTTGGCCACTTCTATTTTCACATCGCACACACCTGCAGCCAACTTCCTAATCTTGGCCTCCAACGACGCTTCTTCTAGTATATGCAACTCAGGGACGGTTCTGCATGACTCGGCCAACATGGCTGCAGTTCGTTCATTTTACTCTTGAACTTTCTTCCATGCTTCCAGTGCTGTTGATTTCTCCATCAACATTTGTTCGTTGTTGACTTTGTACTCGTTGATCAAGCTCAGCACGCATTGCTCTTGGGCCCTAATCTCTGTGATCACACCTTCTTGCAGTGTGTGAAGGAATTCACTTGGAAGTGTGGCCAGGTTGAGGCCAATATTCTTCAAAGTGCTGACAATAGCCTTATTAGCAGTCGCCTTCATGCTCAGAGCTCCATCACGCAACGTGACTGCCTGGAGATCCAATGATCGAACGAACTCTACTACTTGAGTGGTCCCTGGTGTCAAACTAGTTGATGTCGCATTGCTCTACCCTGCACATACTTGAATTCTCGTCGTTTGGATCTGTAGCTTGAGAAAATCCTTTTGTATGGTGCTCAGTACCTTCTTTTGTTGCTGCTCAAACTCCTACAGTAGTTATGTAGTTGTATCCCGCACCTTATCTCCAATATCATCCAAGTCGCCCTCCGTTAAGGTAATTGGATCGAGCGATGCATTAGAGGCTTTTGTCTTTTTGCGAGGTCCTTCCTTTTCCTGCTCCCTATACTACTTCACTCGGAAGGGGGTGCTTTCGTGCTGATCGTCATCGCCCTGTTATGATCGCTCTTCTTCCTTTTTTTGGGGTGAAGGAGATTTTTGACTTCTGTCAGAGTTGTGCTCTTCCTGTTGTGCTTGTTCCTTTGCGGCACGCTTCACTTCGACACAAGCATTCTCCTCGGTCTCCTTCTTCCTCTTTTCAGCCAATTGCAGAAGCTTTAGTTGGGCAACTTCCTTTTTTCGCTTCTCCATGGACTTGCTAGTCCCAACGGCCAAATCAAATGCTAAGTGCCACTCTACCAGCCAGCGCTTGAGGACCTTTGTAATGTCATCATCCGTATCCAAGTAGGGTAAGTCAAACCACTTCTAATCCAGATCCTTTCTCGCCTAAATGTAGACATGGTGGAGGTCTGCTTTGAACTCTGTGTACCTTGAAAGTTGCTCAAACGAGATTGGTGACAACTGTGACTTCCTGTTGATGGCTGTGCGAATGCTCGCCTCCATCACCACCCAAAAAACTTTTCTTTCTCTTACCTGTGCAGCATCCTTGGTGGCCCATAGAGATGCAAACTTTTCTGCTTCTGGTAAATCTATCTCGATCAGAGAAAATTGGCTATCCTATGACAACTCCCACGTGACCAGCACAATCGAGAGAAACAACCATGAATAGTGAAAGGTCTTGTTGTGTTCATGTGCCTCTCTACAGTTTGTGAGGAAATTTCTACATAAGCAGTGCGCCCAGTTGAATTGTACGCCCTCCACGCACTGAGATGCTAATGAAACCACTGGTGTTGGCACCTCATCCATGTGGCACTTCCCCATAACTTTTCCAGCCAAAATTTGAGTGGCAACCTTCACCGTGGGGTTAGTAATGCTAGTGATGGAATACCCGCGCAGCTTCTTGACAAGTTTGAACTTGCCTTTCATCTTCTCAGCGAGATCATGCTCGCTCGTCTTTCTGCCAAATGGCTTGGTGGGATTCAATCCTGAATGAGGTAATAATGTGATCTGATGGATCATCATATCAGTGATTGGTATCGGCTCATTCAACCACAAGCACCTGTCATGCACAAGGCACAACAACTGCTTAATGACTATCAAGTTTATTGGGGCGCAGTGGTAGTCAAGCACCCATAGCAGGTTCAAGAAACCTGACTTGTTTACCTCGCAAACCCATTCCATCGGCTCCAGTGCGATGACACCAGACTCCTTGTAGAAAACCCTCCACATGAAGGTGTCGGTAGCAAGGTGGGGGAACTACTTGAGATCCACAAAATTCCAATATTCAAGCTTCAGATGCAAGATCTGCACCAAGCATGGACCTTCAAAGGGTAGGTTTTCCAGTAGCAGGGGTGTGTTAAGGAAGAAATGTCCCTCATCTGGGTCATTCAGGACCTTCCCTTTGACCTGTTATGGAGGAATATACTCTGGAAACTTAGAAATAGGGTCTACCCCCTCAATATTTATGTCTTTCATGCCCACCTCGGCCTCTAGATCTACCACTTTCCCCTTCTCCTTTGCACTTGACTTTTATTTTCTCTGAGCCTGTGTGGATGCATGCTTCCTTGGTGACTCATGCATTGGCATCGAATTCTTTATTTTACCCTTCTTAGGCTTGGGAACCTCTCTCGTCAGTGTAGACTTTGGCCTAGGTGACCTCGGCGTCGTAGGCACTACTGCTAGAACCTCCATACTCACAACCTCAGGAGAAACTCCCTCGGAGGCGATAGCTCCCCCAGTGTTAGCAGTTTCTACTGGTGCTGACATGAAGCTGTTAATGAGTTCATGATCTGAATCAGACAATTTGTTGAAAACAGGTCTTGCAAGAAACTCCTCAAATAACTCACAGTTCATGCACAACAAAGAAACTCAACGCAGAAAGTCTCAGAATGAAAAGTGTTTCTCGTTGGATGACCACATGTAATTTATAGGCGAATTCAAATTCAAATTTGACCGTTCCTCCCAAAATCCATCCATAAATGCTAGATTGGTGGCAGATTTCCAAAGATCTCACTCTTAAATTCAGCCTTAAATGCCACCTGCCCCGCTCCTCTTAACCATTTTATCACTGTCAAATCATGAACAGTGATAGTAACAGTCACCTTCTAGCTGCATCACGTAGTCTCTCCTTCTATAGCGCAACTCCCTTCACGCTTTTGTTGATGCTGTGACACCATCCTCTTTCATGTAGACCTTCTGTCGCGTAGCCTTACAACCTGGGTAGTGTAGTTTATAGTCCCGCACCTCCTTGCAGTTTCCTGGAGCACTAAGACTATGCTACTGCCATGTAGTCATCAAGTTGGATCCCCGTAATATGGCTTCAATTGACTTCCATTTACCTTTCCCGAAAATAGATCTCCATTCAATTTCACAAGTTAAACTAATCCACCATCGATAATCTCTTTAATAATGTATGGCCCTAGCCAATGCATCTAAAATTTTCCTGGAAACTTATCAAACTTGCTTAGTTTGATGTGTCAATCGTGCCATGCTTTTTCGTGCTCCTTTTGAACTTGTTGATGGAATCCAGCCAAAAATCTATCTTACTTGAGCTTTGTCAATTGCCCAAGCCTCTATTTCTAAGGCTCTGCGGTCCGCCATTCCTATGAATGCTGCTATGCGTAGACTAGGCACAATGTACTCCATTGACCTCACAACTTCTACACTATATACTAGCCTAAAAGGTGTCTGGCCAATAAGCTTCTTACAGGTAGTTTTGTAAGCCCACAACACTATTGGTATGCACATGTCCCAATCATTCCTCTATGCATTACAAACTTTATTTAGTGCATTCTCCAATATCTTATTAAACACTTCAACCATCCCATGTTCCTGAGGATGATATGTCATACTCTTCTGATGATAAACTTGGAATTATTCTGTCAACGCGCTGATCATTTCATTAAGGAAGTGAGTACAGTGATCACTCATCAAAATCTTCTGGCAATCAAACTTGGTTAGCACATATTCAAATAGAAACTTTGTTGTTGTTTCCCTTATACAGTCCTTCACGAGCTGTGCCTCCGCCCATCTGGTCAAATACTCAATTCCAGTGATGGTATACCGTGCACCCATCTTCTTTCTTGGAGGCTGAATCGGTCCTACAAAATCAATTGTCCACTTCTCAAATGGTTGCAATGATACTTGTGAATTCAAAGATAGCTTATCCCTCCACAATGGCCTGCCAGTTCTCTAACATGCATCACATGCCCTACGATATGCTTTGGAATCCTTATGAAATGTTGGCCACCACAACCCAACACGTAAAATCTTTTGCGTTGTTGCTTTTCCTAAATAATGGCCTCCCACAGCTCCTCTATGAGCGTCAGCTAGGACATTGTTTCGTTCAAAATCAGGCACATAGTGTCGCAGTATTTCGTCCGATCCCATTTTATACAAATTGCCTAAAATAACATAAAAGTCTATCACGCAATTCCTTCTTTTGTTGACTAGTGTATCCTTTTGGAGCCGTTCCTGTATCAAGAAGTGGATAATTCCTACAAATTGACTGTCTACAATGCCCGCCACAAATAGTTGCACGTTAGGCAGCCCCTCCTCTAAATTGGTAGGCTCCCCTCTTGTTTCAATGTGCGACAGATGATCTGGCCCTGCATTCAATCATCCTAGCTTCACAATGACTTTGAAATCGTACTCCTGAAACAACAGCAGCCATATGCATGTTTTTCCCCCCAACACAGGTTTGTTGACTAGGTACTTTAATGTAGAATGGTCTGTATACATCTTAAGGTGTCCGCCTAGCAGGTAATGTCTGAACATCTGGAGCGCGTACACCATAGCCAAACCTTCGTGCTCTATCTTCGAATAATTCTTTTTAGCCTTAGACGAATTCATGCTTGCAAACGCTATAGGGTGATCCAACTCTCCTTCACCAGCCTATGTAAGCACTGCTCCCAGTGCAATACATGATGCATCCACATGCACATGAAATTCCTTCTTCTAATCCGAGAAGACTAGGATTGGCATGGTGACCATTTTCTCCTTTAATATATCCAGACTTCGTTGACATTCTTCATCGAAACTGAATCTAGCATCCTTCTTTAGTAGATTTTCCATCCATGTGGTAATCTGGGCATAACCCTTAATGAATTTCCGATATTATCTAGTATGACCCAGCGTTGTATGCAATTGTTTAACACTCCTTGGCTCATCCAAATTGATTATAACCACAATCTTAATAGGGTCCACCATCAATCCCTGCCTGCATACCACATGACCCAAAAATATCCCGAAAGGGATGCAAAATAACCACTTTTTAAAGTTTAGCGTGATCTGATACCTTCGACATGTATCCAACATCAAGCGCAAACTAGCTACATGGTGCTTTACCTGTCCAAACATTGTCCAATCATCAAACTACATATCCAAAAACTTGTGAGTGAACTCTTTGAACGCTGCGATGACTACGCGTGAAAATATCTCTAATGCATTCTTAAGTCCAAAAGGCATTACACTATACTGAAAACATCCCCACTCGATCGCCAAGGTCATCTTACTCCTATCTTTCATCGCAATCTTAATCTGATGGTACCTAGAGAACCCATCAATGAATGAATATGTTCCTATCCTCCTACATTGTCTAGTACTTCATCTGTGAATGGTGTTAGAGAAATATCATGCACACAAGCGTCGTTAAGCTTCATGAGATCGACACATATCCTTATTTCATCCTTCTGCTTCTTTTCCTAACCTACCATTGGACTCACCTAATCAGATTCCTCCACTGATTCAATAATACTAGCTGCAAGCATCTTATCTAACTCCAAATGGACCTTTTCTTTATACTTTGGATTAAGGAGATAGGGCCTTTGCTTAATCAGCTTCGCGTCTGGCTTCAAGGTAATCTTCATGATACCCAAGTCCCCTATTATTCATTTCAAGTCTAAAAACTTTGTAGGGAACAAATCCTGATACTCGCGGAACAACTCAGTGACCTTTGTGCCAATATTCACTTGTCTAGTATTCAGTGGTGCAGTGATATCCAAATTCTCTAATTGTGGTCCCTCCATTTCGCGGTGGCCTTTTGCCTCTGGGATATTAATTTTCCTTGGATCCTCATTGTTACAGATCCATTCGGGCACATCACTCCCATCATCCAGATCATTGTTTTAGGGCTCATCAAACCCTAATTTCAGCTGATACATACCCTAAAAAAGTCAACCTTTTGAATGCCTCCTTCCTAGATAGTTTCATGGCCTGAAGACATCCTGAAAGACCTCTAGAGGGACTACGCAGGTAGGCCCATGAAAGGGTGCACTATAGAGCAGTTAAGTCCTTGCCAGGGTGCTCTGCAGAGCACTTAGGCCCTCTTTAACCTGCGTTGGGTGAGTTTGAGTGAAATTCACATAGGTTTTGGGGAATATTCTTATCTTCTAGATCCTTCTAGAAGATTCCCACACTTATCATCACCTATGAGATTGAAAATGGATGAGGACTGTGTAAAGATACCTCCTATCCTCTCATCCCTTCCTCCATGGAACTAATTCTAAGTATGGAAGGCCATTCAATACCCTCATTGATGACAAAACCTCCTCCATCTTCCTATAAATTGAGCACTCATCTAAGTGATCAAGGGCTGGACTTTGATGAATTGTAAGGAGTAATGTTAGTTTGAGAATTGAGACTATTGTAAGTGTCGTTATGCCTTTGGATTGTCATGCTTATGATGTGATGTGGATGGAACCAAAGCTGGAGGAGTGAATTTGAATCAGGCTTTGTGGTTTTAATTCTTCCTGCTATTCAATGAAGTATTTACACCTTTTTCCATATGCTTATCTTGATATGTGATGCTTATATGTGTGAATGTATATGATTCCATTTACTTGTAATCAATAGATCTTTTGCTTTGATTAGTTCTTTGTCTTCTATTGATGTTTACAGGTACTTCTCAAGCGTGTTAAGTACGGGAAGGAGCGACAGGACCGATAAAAAGGAGGCAAGAGGAAAGCGAAAGTACAAGTAGGTCCTCTTGTTCTCTTTGTCTTATCTATTGTTTATAGAAAAAGGTTAAAGTGCTTTCAACTATTGTTCTAGATATGGCTACTTATCTATGGAATTATTATTTATCCGTAGATACCAAATTCTTCATAACAAATTGGCGACTCCGCTAGGGAATGATCATCGTTCCAAGTAGCTTATCCACATTCTAGGACACTCTAGCAAACCTTGCTACCTTTCATTTATTGTATTTCAGCCTTGTTTAAGTGAATTTTGGTCAAAATTTGTGTTTATTTGCCTCTTGAAATGGCTTACTGTCACCAGCGCAGGCTTATGAGGGACACAATGCGCTGGAGAGAACCCTTGGCTTATGGGAAATACTCTGAAGTGCATGGTCTCCCATTCAGGGCTGCGCTGATCCTCCTTGGGTCAATTTTCCACCTTTGGATAGGTTTTTAACCAAATTTCTTATGTTTGATTGCTTGTTGAATGATCAATGAGTGTCATGTCTCTGAAATCAAGATTGTATCTCCTTTTCTATCCCTACTTTGACATTATTGATTAATGTTTCTTAAATGATTTCTTTGTCATTATCGATTCATCTTCAAAGTTAGATTATAGTTGATTAATCTTTGTTCAAAAGAAAGTGTCGTAAAAGTCTTATTTTCCTTCAAAACAAAATTGTCGTAAATTCTTCGTTATTGTAAAAAGATTGATTGATTGTATGTGCATTAGTTTCCTTTTGTTCATAGTAACATTAAGTGAATTGAAAAGAAAAACTTGCATCGTGCATTGAAAAAGTTTGTGTGCGCTCATAGGAATAGTTTAGGGAAATTTAATTAGATTGTGCTCTTTGCTCTTTGATTACAAAAATTTGATTGCTCTATCCCTACTAGCTAAGGTTTTCATTGTCAAAATTGAATGAAAAAGAATGCTTATCATATTAGTTGCACTCTAGGAATTGAAAATACATCATGTGGTGAAACTTGAAAGGCAAATTCCTAATCCAGATCAACTTAAACTTAGCCTCAACTTACCTAATGGAATATTGTCACCTGATGAATAACATTTAGAGGTTCTAGGCTAGAGACATGTTCTGGCGTCGTAAAACATAGCAGTTGTTGCTAACTTGTCTACATTACATCCCAAGTGTGATATCTCATTCCACGTACATGATTATATCGTAGCTCGTCCACGTACCTTCGGGTATATAGGGCGGTGTTATAGTACGTAAAGTATATGGGAATGCTCTCATTGTGTGGTTTTGCATTAGACAATGCTAATACGGATTGGGCCTCCACTTACTTTCGGGTATATGGGAGGACAACACTAGGTTGCTATCAATCCTTAGATAACCAAGTCGGCCGCCTTGTACACTGTGATACACTGAACATAGCATTCGGGGAGATCGTGTGCCGGTACTTCTTGGTTCGCCAGGAGGTATTTTGTAGTTCACAGTTGCTTGGTAAACCTTTTGCCTAGCTTACCCCTTTTTGTTTATTTCTTTTTCGTAATAAAATCAATCAGCAATCGTGGAGGAAAATCAACCCTTACCCCGTCGTTTTTGGAGAGCAGCAAGTAAACCATCTTTACAGCCTGAAGCTACACCTATTCAGTCAAAGCAATGTCATTTGACTGGATATAGTACTTCACAAGCATCTGGTTCTTCATTTGAACTACCAGAAACGCCTATACTGGTAAGTACTGTGGCCCCAGTTACTGGTACATCTGTTACTGAAGTGGAATCTCCACATTTACCTGAGGAATCTAGAACTGAATCTAGTGAAATGGTAATCCAAGTTGTTCAGCAACAAGTTGATTCTTAATCCGAAGTTACTCAACAATAAATTACTTCTGAACTTGAATCTTTTCAACCAGAAGTGGATCTTGAACCCATCACTGTTCAATCAGAAGTTACTTCTGAACCAGAAGTTGTTCACGAAGCCCAACCTGAACTTGTTCTTTTACCAGAACATTTGGATCTTGAGGTGGAACAATCAGAAGTTGTTACTTTACCGGAAGAAGATCAACCGGTAGATCCTCAAACATCTGTAACTGGTGAGACCTTCTCTTTACCTCAGCAACAACCAGAAATCTATTATGGACCAGATGGTGAATTCTTCCACCTGGTTTGATTTAAATAGAAGAGGAACGTGAGGTAGAGTCACCCAGAACTGCATTTCATTTTAGAACTGGACTTTATCTATATCCTCATACTCCACATTTCACTACTCCTTTCGATCTTGATTACTTTCAGACACCTGTTGATTCGTTAGGAGACTTATTTGGACATTTGACTATGGTAGAGTCAACATCCCAGACCATACCATCTATTATGGCTACAGAAGAATATTTTGTCAGAACATCTTCGATGTTTACTACGACACCTAAGTCACATTTGTATGGTGTTCCGTCCATCCCATCGAGTTACCAATCTTTATCGGGAACCCACTTAGGTGTTGCTTCTAGCCCTTGCTCTTCACCAATGTCCTCTACTGGAATTTTATCTGGTACCTCATTTTCGGGTACCAAATAGCTAGACCCATCAAGTTCACAACAAACTGGTTCATCTGGTTACCATCCTATGTATTCGCTTAACACTGGACTACCCCCATATAGAGAAAAATATGCATATTCTCCTTATCATCCATTTTCTGGGGGGCAACCATATGTCGGTATGTCATCATCTTTAGGTCAGCCTGGAACGATTGTCTGTCAGTGGCAGCCAACCATGCCCATTCAACCTAGGCTTGTGTATCCATCACAATCTATGCAATTTATCTCACCCATACCTACAACATCTATTGTTACAACTGTGCTGCAGTCACAAGCCCAGATTGTTGTATCGCAACCTGTGCAAGTTGGCCCTTCAACCTCAGACCCCCAAGTTTTAGGTATACAGATCCAGCCTTCTTAGGCAGTTTTACAACAACCACTTGTGTATGGAGTCCAACAACTTCAAGCTAGTTTACCATTTACTGGAATGACTCATACTTACACCGGTTTAGTGTATTCACAACCTGGTCAACCTTACATTGGTGAGCAACAACAACTATTAAATCAACAACCGTTGTACCAACAACAACAACAGTTGCTTCAATAGCCTTGGTAGCCCCAATATCAACAACAACAATTCCAGTGATACCAACCTCAACATGGACTTGGCCAACAAGCTCATGCTGGGTTTGGTTAGCAACCAGTTTAGCCAAACCCTGGTCAACAAGCCTATGTTGGGTTTGGACAATAAAAAATTTACCCTGGTGCACAAAAACAACAACCTTACACCAGATTTGCTCAACAAACTTATCCATATCAAGGTTACCAGTAGCAGATGCCTGATGTTGGTATGAAAAGGCCCATTGCCCAGGCAATTCCTTCTTACCTTGGATATGCTCAACCTGACCTCAATAGGCAGTTGCCTTTCCTTGCGACACTTGAGTTACCAGATCTAAATTGGCTCACCAATGACCCAATTCTTTACGCACCATGGTGGTCGGTGATTCCTCATAAGTTACCTTTCGATATTCTGAAATTTAATGGAAATCCTGGAGAAGACCCGTCCAACCATGTCATGAATTTTCATTTATGGTGATTTATGGTGTTCATCAAACTCCTTGAATGATTATTATGTTAGACTTCGTCTTTTGCAGAGAATGCTTACTGGTCCTACTGCGAAGTGGTACATCGAGTTACCACAAGCCTCTTTCGATAACTTCACTACCTTAGCTACCACGTTCTTAACCCACTTCCAGTTAACCATACGATATGAGACTAGAACGGAACTATTAAACAACTTTAAATAGACTACTGCTACTCATATCTCCAATCATATTAATGAGTGGCATCGTCATCATAGAATGGTTAAAAATTTCGTTCCTAATCAACCTCTAGCTGAGTGGTTTATAAAATCCTTGGTGCCATCTATCATTGAGGATGTGGCGAAGGTGGAGCTGTCACATAAGAGAAAGTAATTTCTCGTGCACAATATTTGGACATGATTTATACATAGTCTGGCACGCTCTATGACAAGATCCAGAATGCACCATGACCAACTTTCATTGTTCCTCCTCCACCATCGAGTAAGGACTCTCATGCCAGTGAAGGTGTGTTTGGTTCTTCGAGCACACAAACAGTAGGTAGACCATCTGGTCAAACACTTTCCATTACCAATCAAACTACAAATGCACCTTTAACACTCTTACTTCTGAAATCAATGTCATGTCATCTGATAAGGGCAAGAATAAAAAGCAACCAGGAGGTAAGAAACAGGGGAAAAGCAAGAAGAAACAAAATAACTCCCCTCAAGTGAAATCATCTAATTCCTCTTCTTCGTCTAGGAAACCTCATTAACTGTGTTTGATCTATAACAATGAGTATTTTATGCGAGATTGTCCGCGCCACTCCAAAGTCTCAAAACTTCTGAAGGATTCTAGTACATTTACAGTATTGACTGATCCTTTTCCAAAACCGGGGACAAATATGGTTGCTACAGACCAATCTTCCACTTCCCAAGTGTTTATGCTATATGCCTCTAAGCAGAAAGATGATGTTTTAGAATCAAAATGAAGTAAAGATTATGGAAATCAACCGTCGTCATCGAATAACCAGGCTGATCGACCTAACCCTTCGACTACAACTTCGAATGATCCTATTCTGCCACCTGTTGCACCAGAGTTAACAATAAAACTGCCTAAGGGAGTTGTACACAAATCGACATTTAACCCTCGAGCTCGAGCTGCATAGAATTATAATATAGTAGAAGATTTGGCTCAGTCACCTTCTGCTATGTCTACACCCGAGGTACTTCAGAACTATCCCTCCCAAGAGCAGGCTTTGTTTTTAGCAATTGGTGGTATTGATCCAACTAATTCCAATCTTGTGGTTTTCAACCATGTGGGTTATACGCCACAGTTACCAACACAATTAGCATTTCTAATTCAAGTAAATGCCTTGAATAAACTTGTTCATTGAACCATTATCGACGAGGGGGCGTCTACTTGTATAATGTCTATGAGTTGCTAGAAAACACTTGGCTCACCGCCTTTGTCACGTTCACCAACAACATTAAAAGCTTTTTATGGTTGCACACATACGCCTTATGGAATATTGAGTAATCTGCAAATCGAACTAGGAGGAAAAACGACAACGGTTGAAGTTGAGGTAGTTGACGGACCCCTTGACTACAACATTTTACTAGGAAGACCATGGGTTTATGCCATGGCTGTTGTGGTTTCAACATACTTTTGTATGATTGCATTTCCTCACAAAGGTGGAATCACAATTATCGACCAACTCACATTATTTGCCTCTAGTTCACAAGTTACTGAAATCATTCCATTGGTACATGGACCCCCGCTATCTCTCCAAAACATTGGTGTAGGTCTCTTTAAAGACTCTTCCCTAATGGGTACTTTTTCACTACCACCACCATCAAATTTGGCGGAAGTGGCAAAAGTTGAGACTTGCAACATGATATTTTCCACTTCATCTAACTTAAGGAGGATAACCAATAGTTTTGAAGTTGATAGTAGTAATGAAATCATGCCGCTAAGCACTATTGAACTTCCATAGCAATCACTTTTTCTGGATTGTGCGGCGAACCCAAATCCATTTTCATCAATTGTATGGGTAGATCATTCACTAGAATTTGGTACTTCTTCCGATCCATTTTCGCGTATATTTTCTACTGATGAAGGAATCGTCCAATCAATGATGATGGAAGGAGAACCATGGGAGGATTATCATCATCGTTCCCTTCTTCTAGGTCACATCAAAGATTCTTCAAACAAACTTAATCATCCTTTAGTTGTCAATTTCCTGTCAAATTTTGTTTTCATAGATACAATAGATTCCAAGCGAAACCTGTCAAATATTGAAGAGACTATTTCTATCAATATTTCGACCAAACCTAACATTGTAGAAAACATTCATGTTGGCAAATCTTGTTATCCATCAGAACTTGATATTTACTAGGCCCTCTTTCATGAATTTTAAGATATATTTGCATGGTCATACGAGGATATGCCAATAATTGACTCTAGTATAGTTGAACATGAAATCAAAATGTATCCTAATGTCAAACCAATACGATAACTCCTCCAACCCGTTCATCCAAAGAAGGCTACTACCATTAAGGCAAAATTTGAAAAACTTTTGCATGCTGGTTTCATTTAACCTATTCCCCTTACTGACTGGGTTTCCAATATTGTTCCTGTCATGAAGAAGCAAGGGACAATACGAGTGTGTGTTGATTATAGGGATGTTAATCAAGCTTGTCCAAAAGACAATTATCCCACTCCCTTTTTCAACCAGATTATTGATGAATGCGCCGGATGTGAAATATTTTCATTTATGGATGGATTTTCCAACTATAATCAGATCAATATCCACCCAGGGGACCAATCTAAAACTGCTTTTATTTGTCCATGGGGCACATTCTCTTATTGGAAACTCCCTTTCGGTTTGAAGAACGCAGGGGCGACATTTTAGAGGACAATGAATTATACCTTCCATGACATCAAACATATTGTTCAACCTTACCTTGATGATTTGCCTACTCATTCACGAAAGCGGACTAATCACCTACAGCATTTGAAAGCTATATTTTTACAGTGCCGACACTACAAAATACAACTCAATCCACACAAATGTGTGTTTTGTGTTGGTTCTAGTCATTTGATTGGTTTGTAGTGTCCAAGGAGGGAATTTGACTCGATCCACTTAAGCTTTAGGAAATCCTTGATTTACCTCCACCTTCTAATCTACTACAGTTACAAAGGCTCCAAGGGAAGGCTAACTTTCTGAGGAGGTTCATTCCCAATTACATTGAAATGATTAAAGGATTTACTCGTTTATTGAAAAAGGGGATAGCCTTCCATTGGAATCAGGTTGCTCAAGCTTCCTTTGATGCTCTTAAAGATACCTTGATTAGAGCCTCATTAATGTGTTCCCAGAATTATCAAAATGACTACTTCCTATATCTCGTGGCTGTAGATACAACCATTGGAATGGTTTTAGTCCAAGAGGAAGATGGGATTGAACATCTGATATATTATTTGAGCCGCAATCTAAATGATATAGAAAGTAAGTACTCTTATGTCAAGAAACTAGTTTTGGTAGTTGTTCAAGTTGTATAGAGATTTTGCCACTATATCCTGCTCCGAAAGACCATTGTCATTTCGAATTGAAACCCTGTGACATATATTTTGTCACGTCAATTGTTGGGGGGAAAATACTCAAAATGGATAGTCACTTTGTAGGAGTTTGATCTGGAATTCATTAAGTCCAAATCAAATAAATCTCTAGTTTTTGTCAAGCTACTTTGTGACCTTCCCTCGACTTCTATCGATTCAACACCAGAACCATCAATTCTGGATGAGTCTCTGTTCTTGATTTCGTCATATGATGCATGGTATGGAGATATACTAATTTATCTCCAGACCCAAAATTTCCGGCCAGATACCTCTCGCTTGCAAAAGTGACGTATCTGATTCCAAGCCAAGATTATCTGATCATTGGTGACACTCTTTACCGTCATGGTATCGATACAATTTTATGAAGGTGCCTCACTCGTGAGGAAGCCGAGAAAGTTTTGAATGACTACCATTCAGGTGCTTGCAGTGGACACTTATCCAATTATGCTACCATGCAGATAATTCTTCATGCTGGTTACTTCTGGCCTAGTATATTCAAATATTGCATAATTTCTGTCAGAAGTTGTCACGCATGCTAGATCTATGACCGTAAAGCTAGATTACCACCTGCACCATTGCATCCTGTCATCATTGTTGGACCATTCGCCAAATGGGGCATTGACTTCATGACATATAATCCCACCTCGGCCAGGGGGCATGGGTACAATATAGTCGTTATTGACTATTTTACCAAATAGGTCGTGTTATGAAACCAACTCAAGAAAAGATAGAAAAGATAGATCAACGCCTTAGAATTCAACCTCTTTGAGGGGGCAACCTCTTTTACATGACATGAATGAATAATTCTTCGATGATAGAAATGAAAAGACCTCCTTTCTATATATAGGAGTCTAAGGGGTCATAACATAGTCAGAGTCGACATAACAATAATAATGTAAGGGCACAATACTAACAATAGTGGGCTTCTATGGGGTACAATAGTAACAATATGGGCACTACATGGGTACATCAATATAGTAAGTGGGTTGTACTAATAACAATAAGGTTTACACTAGTAGTATAGGGGTCTAACATGCCCCTCTCATTCATAAAGCATTGTCCTCAATGCTTGAGTAGTTCTTGATGCTTTTGTATAAAATTCTTGTCCTCCCATGTGGAATCTTCAGCCGGTAAGTTCTTCCACTTGATGAGATACTCTAGAATTGATTGATTTCGTAGCTTTCGGGTTCTTGTTTCTATGACTACTCTAAGTTCCAATGTGATTTTTCATTCCTCTTCAATTTCTGGCAATATTGTTTGAATTGGGAACTTTTGCAACTTTTGAATAAGTGGCCATACTTCTTCGTCCTTCTTCCATTCATCCCTTGCTTTGTTTATCCAATATGGTTGGATAATATAAATAGCACAATACAATTCTTCCACATCCTTATCCTTGAAGAGTCTTCCCATTCGGTAAGGTCACCATCTTTTAAATGCATGTAGTATTGCCAACATTTCCTTCTCATAAATATCTTGCTTGAGATGTAGTAGTAAAAATACCTAATCACTTACATCAAAACATTTTTGACTACGATGTTGATCTACCTATTGTTTCGTTTGATTTTGCACCGAAGTGGCGTTATCCTTTAAAAGTTGGAGAACTTGTTGTTGATGCTTGATGTGATTTTTCACTACTTAAACCTTTTTTTCTTGATATGTCCTTCTATCTCTAGAGTTTGAGGAGTTGTAATTTCTTCCAATCCTTTGCCAGATATGGTCGGATTCATTTCTTGATGCTCGATGTGATCTTTCACTTCTTGAACATTTTTCTTCTTGATATGTCCTTCTATCTTGATAGTTTGAGGAGTGGTAATTTTGACCAATGAATTACAAGATATGGTTGGATTCAATTCTTCTTTCTCGATGTGATCTTTCACTTCTTGCACCTTTTTCTTCGTCTTTCTATCTTGAGAGGTTGAGGAGTGGTAATTCTTGCTAGTGCTTTACAAGATATGGTATGATTCATTTCTTCTTTCTCGGGGGTGGGGTCTTGGCGTATATCCTCTTCTTCTGATGTTTCTTGATCCTTTTCTTCCTCCTCTTCATATTCTATGTAAAATAATTTCTTCTCAGCACACTTATGACCTTTAGTGCATTTGCTATCACAATTGTAACAAAGCCCTTTTTCTCTTTTTTCTTCCAATTGTTGTGGTGTCACCCTTGTAGGTTGTGGAAGGCTAGGAGAAACAACACTTACGTTTTTATAGTTGTGAGAGGTATGCTTCCTAGTTTCCATAATTTTTCTTTCCACTATGTCACAAAGCCCTTTTGCTCTTTCCAATTGTTGTGGTGTTGCTCCAAAGAAGGTCTTTCTCTTTGTATCCTCATAATGTGCTATCATTTCCTCTGTGAAAATTGACCACGTAACAAGTTGTTTAATAGAACAAAGCCCTTCATACCATAAAAATTGATCCGGTTCTAAATATGAAGATGCAATACATACCCTTTGTAACAGTGGTACACCTTGTAGATCAAAATTTTACTCCCTCTGAAGTATCCAATTTACCGGATCCTTGCCATCAAACTTCCTCATCTTTCTTTTTCTTGATTTTAGGAGCTCGATATTGAAATGACTTTAAATTTGTACTTTCGGATCTTTAAGTTCTCAAAATTGTGACCTGTAGTAGCCCACTGTGTCCTCTTTCCAATGCCACCAGTCTAATCCAAATTGGATTCTCCAAGAAAGAGTTATGCACAATCTCCCAAGCTAACCTGATTATAGACATTTCTAGAAGAGCGAACTTGTACGAAGTGCCACGTGTCACTGTCACAACTTTTGGATCTGTTTGGAATGTAAATCAGGAGTCTCCAAAAGACCAACTTCCTCAGACCATATCTCCGCAAATATAGTGCAAAAAGCTCAGAAATTTGGACCCGAGATTTAGCGCTATTCTTCTCAAATGGGTTTTCTTTTAGCTTCTGAAATGACGCAGAAAAAAAGTTATAGAGAAAATGCCACAATGACCTGTTTGGAGCAGCAAAACTCTAGAATCCAAAGCTCTGATACCAAATGTTATGAAACCAGCTCAAGAAAAGATAGACAAGACAGATCAATGCCTTAGAATTCAGCCTCTGCGAGGGGGAAACCTCCTTTGCATTACATAAATGAAAAATTCTTGGATGATACAAATGAAAAGACCTCCTTTCTATACATAGGAGTCTAAGGGGTCATAACATAATCAGAGCCGACATAACAATAACAATGTAAGTGCACAATAATAACAATAGTGGGCTTCTATGGGGCACAATAGTAACAATATGGGCAATACATGGGTACATCAATATAATCAGTGGGTTTTACTAATAACAATAATGGCTTACACTAGTAGTATAGGGACCTAACAATGAATTAAATAATGATAATAATTAGTATAATAGTGTCACAAAATAGTGTCACAAAATAGTGTTACAAAATAGTAAAAAATAAAACAAACAAACAATACAATAATAACATGAATTAGAATTATTAATATAATAATAACATGAATTAAATAATGATAATGATCACTATAATAGTGTTACAAAATAGTAAAACATAAAACAAACAAATAATATAGTACTACCATGAATTAAGATTATTAATATGGTAATACATGAATTAAATAATGATAATGATTAGTATAATAGTGTTACAAAATAGTAAAACATAAAAAA